>JASANB010003364.1:0-215951 GCA_030248155.1 Sabatieria punctata
TCGCCATAGAACCAGAGGTATCCATGGGCTCCTGCGCCGGAGGCGGAGTCGCTTCCTTCTCCTCCTTCACGGTGACCGGCGGTATTCCAGGTGTTAGTGCCAGAGTCCTGGGGGCAGACACTTCCGACCTCACGACACTAAAAACGTCCGACTGTCCTTCGTCCATCTCCGATCTGCTGTACTCCTCATCATCTTCGCCAGACCGTCCTAGGATGGCCGTGTCGCTCATTTCATCGACTGTGTCGCCCCTCCGGCTACGTTGATCTTGTTGGTCCGAATCCCTCTCGGCGAGCGGTTCTTGATCGCCCTGTTCCATCTGTTCGTCCGTACCAGGGGTTTCTCGGTCTCCGCCCGGCGCCGTTGCCGCCGAGGTCGGTCTCACGTCCATCGACTCCACCCGTCGCTCAGCAGCCGCTGATGAGGGTGGCTGCACCACTGGTTGGTCTGAGTCCTCATAGGCGTTCTCCATAAGCACGTTGCGCCGTTGTTCCCTGGCCAGGTACTGTTGGTGGTCCTTCTCTCGAAGAACCGCGTCCTGTTCTCTGCGTCTCGCCAATGCCGGGTCGGCCTTCTCTAGAAGAATTCGCCGTTGAAGGTGGGTGTGGAACATCCATTGAAATGAGCGAGAAGTGTCGGGCACCGCGGCCAAGTCATACTGGAAGGCCATTTCGGCGTCTGGTACCAGGGGACCAAACTCCACTGGCCTGGATGGCTCCCATCCCACAGGTTGTTTCTTTCGTTGCCAGCTGACAAATCGCAGATCCCTCTCCTTCACTAGCTCCATCATCAACAGTGTCAAGTCCTGTTGATGGGTCAGTTGCAACTCGTCCGGGGTCTGGCGCGGGTGGATCTGGTCCAGTTGTCGCAACAGGCGGTAAGCGTCCTCCTTGTGTTCGCCCATCTGGTAGTAGTTGATCAACATAGGTCAAAAGATGGCGTAGTCGAACGCGGCCCGCGGTCCTGAGAAAGCCTTACGGAAAGACATCTGCATCATGCGGAGGTCCCCGTGGCCCATGGCTTCGCGGTCCGGTGGCGGCCAGTGTCCTTTGAGAGCAACGATCCTGGTCTCCTGAGCGAGCATGTCGGACAGTGGTCCAGGTTTCGATCGAATCCCCTGGCGCACCTCGGCGTGGGTGGCCGGTCTCCCGGGACGAATGATGGTATCCGGTCGATAGATGGGTGGTTCCTCTACGGCCAGCGTAAACATGATGGCTCATCGCATGGCGTCCAACCAGACCACGTCTCCTCCGGTGAGGCAGACTTCGTCGTGAACGCCGGGCACTTCTTGGTCAGGATAGCGGTCGAGTATTTGAGTTCTCCTGGCTCGTTCCTCGAGAGACAAAGTGTCCGCGGGTTTCTCGGCGAGCCACCGGTGGGAGTGAACGATAGCCTTCCTTCGCGCCAGAACCAATCCTCTGAGATCGGTGGTGATGGCCGCAATCAGTGGTCGTCCTCTAGGTTGTGTGTAACCGAAGAACATGAAGGTGGCCCGATCCGATTGAGGGCCAGCCTGTCGTTGTTCCACCGACACCACTTCCTCGTCCCATCGGCTCATGTAGCGGGTCGCGCCATAAGCTTCCGGTTTGTGTTTCCAGACCTCGTAGGCCTGTCGGGCGTGGTTGCGGTAGCCAAAGATGATTTGGTTCAGCACGTAGTTGAGAGCCTCGCCTTCCTTCTGAATGGCCAGGGCGGTGTTCTCCAGCTCGCCTTTGAATTGGTAGAAGCTCGCAACTCGGCTCTGGTCCACCTCTTCGATCCGGTCGTCCTGGTCCAACTGCTGAGCGATTTGGGCCGCGCGACGCACCTCATCCTTCCTAGGATTTCCTCTCAGACGAAAGAAAACCGACTCGTTGGGCTTCGGCGCCATCGACCGGGCGATCTCGATGTCCGGAGACATGAATGCTGCTCGCAGACCGTTGAACAGGCGAATAGCAAGTTGCTTTCCTCGTCGTCCGTAGGCGAACAATACACCAAGTCAGGCGTAATGCACGCGATGGCCGCTGCTCCGGCCATAATGTCCACCACGTCCAGCGCTGCATAGTCCGTCTGCGGCCGCGGAATCGGGTCTCCTCGTGGGCTGGGCATGAAGGACGAGAGCTGCATGGTCTGTTTGAAGTTGTTTGGGTATCCGGCTCCAAGGTAGAGGGTAGAGAGAGTGGTGGCTCCTACTCGCTCTCCCCGGGTCATGTGGGAGCCCTCCAATTCCGACAACCAGTCCTGCAGGTCGACATATCCGTACTCAGTGGTTAGGTAGTTCCACCGTTGTCCGCCGTGATGGGTACAGTTCCTGAGCATCACCTGGTCTTGTGCCGATCCCAGCCCGATTTTGATGATCTGCGGGTTGCAGAGCACCTCGTGCAGGAACGGCGGGAGCTCCGTCATAGCATGCATCAAGATGACGAGTGGTGTGCATCCGGTAGAGGTGATAGACATCACGGACAATGGCGAGCCTGTGTAGAAAGGGTCCACCGCGTTGACTAACACGTAGCAATTGGCCTGCCTAACCGCGTCGATGGCACTTATCAGTCGTGTCCGGCGAGGGATGGAGATACCAGACTTCTTCGGGTTGAAGGAGCTGGTGTTCGCGTAGGCCTTGGCGTACCGTTTGGTAGTTAGGTTCTGCAGATGGTGGAGAGCCTCCTTCTCCGCTTGTTTGGCCTCCCGTTGTTGTTCCGGGGTAGAATGTTTCTGAGCGGCCCATTTCTGAGCCTTGTTGATGGCAGCCTTCCTGCGGTTGTATTCCTCGTCCAGACTTTTGTCGAATTTCTCAAAAGCCTGAACCAAAACCTCCTCGATCTTGTTCCGAGCGACAGGATCGTCCACCAAGATACTAGCTCGGCAGGTCTCCGTGGTCGGCTCCACCTCCTTGATGACCCGAAACAGCTCCCGGTCCATCACTACAGACAGTGGCAAGTCTCCTCCGATGGACCATCCTTCGAAGTCGATGGAAATGATGGCCAAGCCGTGGAACAGGAACTGCGAGTGTCGGAGCATGTCAGATAGTATCATGTTCAGGTCAGAAACCTGATACTCTCCTTCCACAACGTACGGTGTCGGAAACCGCCCAGCAGGGGTGGCCTCCAAAAGCGTCCGAATCATGGCATGTTGTGGCCCAGTGTGATACGGGATGTTGGCCGCCGACGCCTCCGGGTTGAAAACGTAGAGTTTGATCAACATCTTCACGAGCCGATGGTCGCGTTCCGGCTGGATAGAGAGATCCTTTATGTTGGGACGTCTACGCTTAGCGCGGCGACGTTCCTGTATCGACTCGTAGGTGCGCCACCAGATTCCCTTCTCCGATTTTGCACACAAGTCTGCGATCAGTTCAGCCGGTCTGGTGTTGCGGACGGGAGCTAGTTGAATGGCGGTCTCGAACCGCCCGTTCTTGTTGGGCTGAGTGGGGTCCACACGGCCAATGGACGGATGATCGTTGTACGCCTCTGTCTGCTCCTGGTAGATAGGTCCCATTACTGGCGGCGTGCCAATGTAGTCTCCGGGCCGAAAGGTGTGCGTCCCTGGGGCGACACCCATCCGCTCCAGCTCGTTCAACGGGTAGTCGTCCAGCTTGATCTGAGAGTAGTACTTAGTCCAATCAGCATCCATGTTTTCTGGGCGCTGGGTAGAATACTGGGCCCAGTCCTCGCTAGTCATTCCCGAAAAGTCCAGCGGCGTTACTAGCTGGGCCATTGGAAGAGTCTCCTGGTAGAGTTGTTGGCCCCTGCCGTCGGGCATCGGTCGGATGTTGTACGTTGACAGCTCGCTCTCCAAGGTTTTCTTGTCTGGACCGATAGGTGGTTCCGCTGGAAGATCGGTTCGTAACGGGGTCTCCGGGAACACTCCTCGAGGTGGGTGCGCCTCCAGAATGAGCCATTGCCGTGCCCATTCCCTACACTGTTTGCGTTGCTCGACTACTTCCGGTCGGAGATGGTGTTGAATAGCCTCCAAATCAGCCGGCCGAAAGATCTCTTCCTCGGTGTACTCGTTCCTCAGTCGGCTAGTGAGCCACTGTTGGTTTCGGCACTCTCCCCGCTCGATGCCGGTGACCACCTCCATGACTTCCTGGGTGGCCGTGGGGTCACCCGTTGCTGCTGCCGCTGCCTCCATCCACTTGTAGATCTGCTCCTCAGTGTAGTAGAGCTCGTAGTCCTCCTGTTCTTCTAACTGCCAGTCTGGCCATGGTTCATAACCTCGAGAACCGCGGCCTGGAGGTTCAGACGGTGGCAGACCAATTCCGGCGGTGTTACGTGTACGAGCAGGTTTCCGCGTAACCGAAGGCACCCGTTGTTTCTGCCATTCGTTCTCGTCCGTGACATCAGGTAGTACCGGTGCAGAGCGTGGCGCTCGGGTTTGTTGGAAATCCGATCGGCCGGGTCGTCCCCCTGAGGCAGGGCCCCAGGCTCCACGTCCACGACCGGGTCGGGCAAAAACAGGCGAGCGCGGCCTCTCTGGTTGTCGGTCAGAGCCTGTCCTTCCTCTGGAGTCGCGTCTGTCCGAGCTGGGATGGTCGTCACGCCCTCGGCGGTCCTTGGAGCTGGCTTTCTCCTCTCCGTCTCGTCGGCCCTTAGAACTGGTCCGTTCAGTGGGGCCTCGTGAACTGGTTCATCCTTCCTTCTCTGTCCGACCCCGCGAGCTAGCACGTTCGTCACGGCCTGTCCTGCCGCGTGAGCTGGCTCGCTCCTCTCGTTCCGCTCGGCCACGCGAACTGGCTCGTTCGACCCTCTCCGCCCTACTCCGAGAGCTAGCGCGCTCGCTCTTGTCCCGGTGGCCTTTAGGGCTGGCCTCCTTCTCCTTCCGGCCCTTGGAGCTGGCTCGGTCCCCTCTCTCCGCGTGGCTCCGTGAGCTGGTGTGTCCGCTCTTACTGTGGTGATGATGATGGTGATGTTTCCGCGGACTAGCAGGCCCTTCTTGCCTACTCGGACCGGCACGGTCGGTAGACTCCTTTCTCCCTCTCGGACTGGATTTCCTACCGCGTTCAGGTCGTTCCTTGGAGTCCTGCTGGTCATCTCCCCGTTCCGGTGATGGACGAGCGACAGGTGGTTGGCCGGAACGTTCACTCGACGAGGGTGTAGAGCGAACATCGTCCCGTCTCGATCGTTTGGATGAGCGGACAGTCTCCGCTGGGTCGGCCGTCCGTTTACTGCTGGTAGTCGGTTGTCTGACAGAATCATGCGTCTCCGGTCCTCTCGAAGAGCGACGGCCTGGACTACGGTCGGGCCGACGTCGTTGTTGCTCCGGTCCGCGTTTCGACGCAGACAAGTCGTCCTCACTAACAGTGTCATGATGTTTCTTCTTGGTTTTTGGCTTCTCCGGGAATGTCCTCCGCGGCGGCGATTGCTGGTCACTGCTCTGCGACGTTCCTGCCGCCACTTGGTGAGTGACGGGCACTGGTGGTCGTACCTGTAGTAGCGGTGGCGGTGGTGTCGATCCCGGCCGTGACAGCGGACGGCTGCCCTTGCTCGACGGTGGTCGGCGACTAGATCGACCCAATGGGGCTGGTCGGTCTGGCTCCTCCTCCATCGGCGTAGGTTCCTCCACGTGCCTCCCGCCGGGGCTCCCTCCTCCACCATCTGGCGATCGACTCGGTCCGGGCGGTGGTTGACTAGCCATGGCTGCCCAATGCTGCGCACTCCTCGACTCTAACCAACACAACACAAACAATAGTTTGTCTGGTGGCAGAGGCTGCGTCTTGTAGCGGCCCGGACTGTAACAAGGAATGTTGTTCAAAAATGTCATTGTAGTGTTGTAGGTGGCCGGCAAAAAGAAATCACGCCAAGCAGGAGGTGAGTGAAGCAACTAAACTAGTGCCAACACCACTAGAGGATGCAAACAAAACAGATCCCGGCAGGCAGACGCAGTGGTTTACCGCTGGACGTAGGGCAGCCCCGGTGATTCACTCGTCCCAGACGACATAGCTGGCGGCAGTTGCTGGTTGGGGCTAGAATTAGGTAGCGTAAGCACTGAGACACCACACTCCGACGCGCCAGCGAATCCTCGTAACTAATCCCGCGCCTCTATGCGACAAGAGGGGGAGAGATGGGCGGCACTACGCCGCTAGCAGCCAGTCTTGTGATGAGTCGGAGCGCTTCTACGTAGGAGGGCAGGAGGTAGGAGATAGGATGTTGACCCGATCGCGCGAACATCTATATACACTATGTACAAGGCAGGTTGGGGGTCTTAGTACTCAATCTCCTCCTCCTCATCCAGGTTGGACGGGATTCGGTCCTCCTCTGGCTCCGGGGGATGGTCCTGCTCCGTATTCTCCCCGCCAGCCTCCTCTCGCTCCTCTGGAAGGGCAGGAAGCTCCGGGGCCGGAGCCTGCAGCTGTTCCGCTCCTTTCCGTCCCAGGAAACTCGGTCCTTCCAATTCCGGGTAGCAACGCGACAGATGTTGTAGGTGCACCCGCCGAGGGGTGTTGTCTCTCCCTCCGATCGGTACGATGACCGCCTGGTGTCCCTGGAGCTCGACCACCTGGTAGGGGCCGGTGTACTGCATGGCCAACTTCATTGTCCGTACTCCAGGGTCGTACCGCATCACTTTGTCGCCCGGCCGGATTTTCGTCTCCTTAGCGCCCCATCGTTGATTGAATCGCTCCTGGTTGGTCAATTGGGCGCGTCGTAAGTTGTCCTCCAGCAAGTGCCGATCACGTTGCCAAGTTTGTCGTCGATCCTCGTCAGTGGGGCCGTCCACCATTCGATCTCCTGTTAGGTGGGCCCCAGGCACTGAGCTGGGCAGATGTAGACGCCGTAAGAACACCATCTCCGCAGGCGGCAACTGCGTAGCCGACTGGGGTGTGGCGTTGTAGGCGTAGACTACTGTGGACAAGTTGAGGTCCCAGTCGTCCGCCTCCTTGTTCACCAATCGAGACAGCATGTTGGCTAGTGTGGAGTTCATTTTCTCCACCAGCCCTCCAGTCCGTGGAGAGTAGGGCAAGGCCCATCGGTGTCGCACGTCGTACATCTCCAGCAGGCGTTGAACCGATCGATTTTTGAATTCCGTTCCGTTATCCGAGACAATCTCCTTCGGGGGACCGAAAATCGTAAAGACTCGGTCCAGCAGCGCTCGTGCAACCGTATGACCCCTACGGTTTCGCAACGGCTGCGCCACTACGAATTTGGTGTAGGCATCCATCACCACCAGAACGTAGGTGTATCCAGTGGCAGTGAGATTGAGTTTGAGCGTGTCCATGTAGAGTCGTTGAAACGGCTCCACAGGAAGAGGCATCATCCCCATCGGGGGGTTCTCCGTGGGCGACTGGCCACGCCGAGTAGCACACAGCAGGCAACCGTGCACCTGTTGAGCGATGTCCTGTCGCATTTGCGGCCAATAATACAGCCGCTTCATCCTGTTGTAGGTCTTACTGATGCCGAAGTGTCCTGACGTCCGTGCCCCGTGGTGATCGTACAACAGACGGGGCCGAAGAGGCAACGGGATGCAGAGCTGCAACCGTTGAAGTTGGTCCGCCGGGTTGGTGCCCGGTGCTGCTGGAACGGTGTGTACGTGCCAAAGCAATTCGCCCGTGACAACGTACTCCTCCTGGTATCGTTGAATCCATTTGGAAAGTTCCAAATCTGCCGGCAATTCACCCGTGTTTTTGTAGGTGATCATTGCCGACCATTTCGGGTCCTGTTTTTGATGCATGGCGGCAAGTTGCTCGATATCTTGTCTGGTTGGCACCTGCATCATCGGCAAGACCGGTAATGCGTGAATCCGGTCACGAAAGTGTCCCATGGTGCCCATCACGCAGGCGTTCATTACCGCAGGCTGGTCGAGTGGCGGTAACAAATCCAGCCCGCTGTCGGTGAGGTGTTTCCAAAGAGGCCGGCTGACCGGCATGTCCAGGTGAACCTTCATCACCAGCATGTCGTCGTACGGCACTCGCTGCGTGACCAATTCCGCGTATGGTCTCCCCTCCGAAAGATTCACGTCCGAGATGCCGTGAAGGTTTCGCTCCTCCAGTTTGTCGTGAGGCATCCTCGACAAGGCGTCGGCTCCGTGGTTGACCCGTCCTGGACGGTAGACAATGTTGGGCATGATTTCCTGGATTTGCAGAGCCCAACGTGCCAACCGTTGTACTAGTTGTTTCTCCTGTAAATATCGTAACGCGTTGTGATCAGTGATTAAAGTTACTTGGTGGTTAAAGATGTACACCCAAAACTGCTGGATACCGTATACCAGCGCCAAACACTCGCGGTCCGTAGCACTGTAGTTTAGCTCGTTCGGGCGGAGACTGCGACTAGCGTAGGCCACAGGGTGTCGCTGCTTCTTCTCGTTCTCCTGGGCCAAGATAGCGGCGATGGCAATTCCTGATGCATCCGACTCGATGATGAACGGCTTCGAGAAGTCAGGGTAGTTGAGCACCGGTGTGTTGATTAGGTGTTGAATCAACGTGAGAAAAGCGGTCTCCTGTGAGTCGCCCCAGGACCAAGTTGTCTCCTTTTTGACCAACGCATGTAGGGGAGCAGCCATCTGCGCGAATCCCTTGATAAACCGGCGGTAGTAGCTACAAAAACCGATAAAGCTCCTCAACGTCTTTAAATTGGTCGGCCTGGGCCAGTTCTTCACTTTCTCGATCTTCTCAGGGTCCGTTCGTATCCCATCGGCACTGATCTGGAAACCCAGAAACAGTACGTGTGGCCGAGCAAAGTTGCACTTGGTCAAGTTGATTAGGAACCCCGCTCGTTGGAGTGCCCGAAACACCTGGTCCATCAATCCTTTGTGCTCTTCCAAAGTGGCCGAGATGATCAACACGTCATCTAAGTAGGTGAACACTCGAGTAGGGTCGATGTGTCCGAGGATGCGTTGGGCTACCTCCTGGTAAAAGGAGGGAGCGTTGCACAGGCCAAAAGGTACCCGCTCGAACTCGTAGAGTCCCTTATGGGTAATGAACGCCGTCTTTTCTACGCTATCTGGGTGCATGTGGAGGTTGGTGAACCCAGAGCGGATGTCCAGGGTTGAGAAACAGGTGGGTTTCACCTGCCCGATAGCGTCCAATAAGTCGTCGATCCGGGGAAGAGGAAACCTATTCTTCTTGGTTACCTTGTTGAGCTCCCGGAAATCCACGCACAATCGGAGATCTCCGTTCTTCTTGATTACCGGCACAATTGGAGACGCCCATGGACTGTGTGATGGACGAATAATGCCGGCTTCGAGCCATTCTGCGATTTTCGCCTCCACCTTCGGTCTAACGTGGAAGGGCAGCCGTCGCAGTGCTTGTCTGACCGGTCTCTCTTCTCCGGTGTCGATTTCCATGTAGGCTACTTGGCAGTACTGTTGCTAAGTAAATTTATTTTAAATATAATTAAATTATAATTTACTTACCACATGCCCTGAGAAATATAATTAAATTAAAATTTACTTACCATGTCTGAGAGAAATTTAATTTAATTATAATTTACTTACCACATTTAATTAAATTAAGTACATTAAGTATATTTAAAATATGCCTGATTTTGGCGGCTAACACCTTCAGCTTTGCTTCCAACTAAGCAAGGATGCTATAATAGTTATCTAGAATGAAGACCAAACGAGGGCGTCACAGGTTAAGTCAACAACAGACATGGACAAAGGGAGCTGAGGGCGAGGGGATTTACCCGCCTCAGGCTCTGACCTACCGCCCTTCAGGCTACCGCTACCTCTTCAGAATTTTTCGGAGGAATATTATGATAAAGGTATGCCTAGGTTAGGTGTGAATGTGCTTAGACTAGCTTATTTCAACCTATTTAAGCGTTAAATAAGCCAAAAAACTTTCATTCTAGCGAAAAATCGGACTTTTTGGCTTACCATTTTCTCAACCCAACCCCCATCAGCCGCCGCTGCACCCTCCAGCCAGACCCCTCAGAATTTGAAAATTTACTGCCCCTCAGCCGAAATGATAGCCCATGTCTGTCGACAGTATTAAGACAGTTCGTCAGAATTAGAACCTCAATTTCAAGAGGCTTTCCCGTCAGTTTCTGTTTGCATCCACAACAAACAATGCCTGTGAGACTGAATGTATGCTATCGCATAGCAAAACTGGTTAAAAGTTACCTAATATCCACAGTCAGCTTGGTGGATAAATTGGAGTATTTTGTTTTGTGGGAAATTAAGAGAAACAAGCGCAAAGGTGGGTGGGCTGGCGGTCGGAAAATTGTACTGAAGTATGCCTTGCTATTGAAAGGTATAGATACTGAAAGCAGACACTCATGCAGCACTTGCATGCTGCCAAAAAGGTTCAACAATAGCTAGGCGTGTGTGTAAGTAAATTAAGTATATTTTAAGTAAATTAAGTAAATTATTTTTGGTAAGTATAATTTACTAATTATAATTATAATTAACTTTTCCTGTTTTTGTAGCAATTTAATTTAATTATAATTTACTTACCAAATATTTTACTTGTATTAGTAAATTTCTAAAAAATATAATTAAAATTATAATTAT
Organism: Sabatieria punctata; assembly: GCA_030248155.1. Lineage (NCBI taxonomy): Eukaryota > Metazoa > Nematoda > Chromadorea > Araeolaimida > Comesomatidae > Sabatieria > Sabatieria punctata. The sequence goes on from JASANB010003364.1 coordinate 10,417, forward strand.
AATTTACTTAGCAACAGTACTTGGCAGTCACCAATTTCGTCCTCCGTGAGACTGAATGCCTCGTTCCGTTCTAGCAGAAAAGTGAGTAAGTCCCGTCGAATCTGCGGAGGCAGATCATCGAATGGGAGTAAGCCGGCCATGGTCAGTTTCCGTTCTTCCGGCTCAGTGACAATACGGGTGATAGCTGCCTCCACCGCCTCCACCTCCTCGGCGGTCAAACCGCCCAGGGGATGAGCTGTCCCTGATACCGGCGGCCGTGGCTCGTCGACTGCAGCAATTATTTGTTGTACCGTGGCTTCCGCTCTCTGGCGACTCTCTTCTGCTGCAGCGTCCTTGGGTGTAGCGTGTTCTACCAGTTTGCCGACCTCCGTCCCTGCGTCCACGGTGATGACGCTGTCCGTCTGGTTAGCCACTGTGACCAGTATTGACTGGTCAGTGTAGTGTTCCGTCCGATACTGCACCTTCACTTCGACTTCTGTCTCCGAGGCAGGGATGAAGTAGTAGTGTTTTTCATCCAATGTCACTCCCTGGGCACTACCAGTAACCGTTTCCACGCAATTTGGTTGAATTTCCCGTGCCGATACTAGGTGTACAGGGACAGCTCCCTCTGGAGTAGTGCAGTTGGAGATGTTCAACACCGGGGTAGAATCTCCTTCCCCGGCAGGTGTACACGGTTGGGCCGTCTCGGACATTTCCTCGGTCTTCTCTGCAGGAGCCAGACCGATTTCTGGCAGCGGTTGTCCTTCCACTAGCTGGGAGAGCAGCGTTACTAGTAGGTGTGGAAAAACTTTGATTCCCGGCAGCCCTACCAGCAAAGGGTAGGGGCACTTCATGTCCACCACGAATCGCATCTTAGCCTGGTGGCCTTGATACGAGAGAGTAGTGTCCACCACGTGTCGACTCTCCCTTCCTCCTCCAGTGAATCCTTTCAACCACACTGCGCGCGCTCCGTGCAAGGTGGTTTTGACTCCTCGAGTTTTTCCCTCCTTCAGGATAGCACGGAGTCCTTCTCTCCCGCACAAGTTAGTCACCGCGCCGGTGTCGATGAGGGCAGGCACCTCCTCGGGTCCGATGTTTACTTTTAGCAATCGTAGAGGGATCGCCTCCGGCTGTTTGAGTGCAGGGTTGGCAGGTTTCAACTCCGCCGGTCGAACGGGGTTAATTTCGACTACCCCCACTTCCGTCTCTTCGTCCTCTAAGTCCGAGCCGTCATCTGGTTGAAGATCTTCAAACTCCTCGAGTTCTTCTCCGTCGATGCTGCCTTCCACTAAGTTGACCCTTCCTCGGTAAACGTCCATGGCTCTTTCATAGGCAGCGTCGTTCACTGCCTTGTCCCTGTCTGGTGGATTCTTTTTAACCCACTTAGCCCATGCCTCTCGAGTCCACGTCTGGGTTTTTGGCAGCGTCTTCACTCCTCCACGCGTGTATCCTTCCGGTGGTCTCCGGCGGATATCAGGAGGGGGGTTCGCGCCTGCGGACTCTGGAGCTCGTGCCGGTCGGGCCGGGGCCCGATTCAAAGGCTGAGTTCTAGGCGGAGCACGTCTGAGAGGTTCGGTCCGCGGTGGTCTAGAAACTCGGTCCGTTTCGATGGGTTCAAAGCGCTGCATTGCTCGACGGGCGTCGGCCAGGTTGAAGCAATGTTGTTCTACGTTGTGTTCCCTGGCTTTTTGACGTAGATCCGGGGTCAGCCCTTGGAAGAACATCAACAGCTGCCACTCAGTGAGGTTTCCTCCCGGCTCGGTGTAGTGGAGGCGCAAAGACTTGCGCTCAATCTCCTTGCAGTACTCGTCCAAGGACAGGTTGCCTTGCATGGTTCGTAGCAACTCAGTCTTCACTTCCAGCGCTCTCTCCCGGGGCAGGAACCGATCGACCAGTAGTGTTCGTACTTGAGCGTACGTCCTTCGCTCAGTCAGTGGCACAGTGTCTATTGCAGCACGCATGGCCTTAGGTACTGCGCTTTTGACCAAGGCCACCTTCGCCTCATCTTCCACTACTTTGGCGAAAACGAAGTATTCCTCCAGATCGTTGAGGAACTGTCGAACGTCCTCCACATCCTGGTCGAATTTTGGCAGCTTCAAGGAACGTAGATAAAAAGGTTCCCTGCGCTGGTCGGCTGCCCGAAGCTCGATGTTGTGTAGAGTGTCCTCGGCTCGGTTCAACAGGTTGGCCATAAGTTGTTGACGCTCCGCTATGTCATCCTGGGCTTCTACATACCCTGACACAACGCGGTTGTCCCGGGGCGCCACTCCTCTGGTATTCTGCAAGTTGGCAGTGTGTTGCAGATGCTGCAATCCTGCGGTGGTCAATTCGCGAATTCGTTCCTCCGCTCGGTCCTCGCCCTGTCCGGTGTCCCTGGCCGCCTGTCGCACTTGATGGAGGTAGGTGTCACGTAGCGCCTCCAACTCATGGGAGGTGTAGTGAAGTGACTGGGTGCGTAGTGCTTCTTCGGCCCGAGTCAGTGCCTGTTCCAACTGTCTGCTTCGGCGGTTCAGGTCATAGTCTCGCGACAGAGTTTCCTCTGTCTCCCGTGTGCTCCTCCTCTGATCGGGCCGGTACTGTGGTGATCGTGGTCGGCCCTGGGCGGCTTCCTCAGAGGTCGGTCGAGACAAAATTTGAACGTCTCCTGGACGTAGAGGGCGTCAGACAGGTTGACCGGCCATAGCAGGAGGCACCTCGGTAGGTAATTCTCTCCCTTCCGGACTGATCGACCGAGACGGTGTCGGGTTCCAGCGGGGGTCGGTCCGATGAATTCGGCGAAGATACCGCCGATACCTCTGAAGTTCCAGCTCTTGTTCTGCCAGCTGGGCTTCGCAGTTCCGAAGACGCATTCCATCTCCTGGTGCCACTTGATGGATATCCTCCGCTGTAGTAGCGGGCGGTCCAGGTCGTTCGGTTCGACCGGGGTTGGTTATGCCAGTGGCCATATTAGTCTCCCTTGGCCTTCTAGTCTGATTTCGGCTCATCTGGATCGTCGTCGCTCTGGTAGCCGAAGCTGTAGAGGTCGCGACGTTCTGGCCAGTAGAACCGGCTGCGGGCTGCGTACTCACCGCCGTCCTGCGATTGTGTCTCGCGGAAGTCGATACCTGAGAAACAGGTGGTGTTACTTCATACGATGTAGCTAGTTCCGCCTCCGGGTACTCACTCAAGTAGTCGGGCCGCTCGTGGTAAGGCGACATCTCATGTACGCGAGTAGCCACACGCCAGGCCGAGGGAGCTGGGTGGTAGGAGCTGATTTCTTCGCGTGCCACCGCACGGGCGCGAGCCGGATCTTCCCAGTGGTTAAGACCCTCAATCTCCAGCGCCTGCTCCACTCGTGTTTCCGCCGGGGCTGTCTGCGGTCTTGGCGTTGGGTCGCCCATCCTGTGGGTCTGGCCCTCTCGCCACCGGCGGAGGCGTCCTGGATACAAGTCAGCGTTGCTTGGCAGGAAATCGCCTCGGACCGGCAGCGGTCTGTGAAACTGAGTCATCAGCCACTCTCTAGCCGTCGGTGGTTGCTCCGGTTCGTTAGGTCCGAGCCACTGTCGAAGATTAGTGGTCTCGTTCCAGTCCAGCAATGCCTGGTCTTCGGACGCTATCTGGAGGTCCGCGCGCTGGAAGCGGGTGATGGGTTCACGCTGACTGGCCTGTACCGCGTAGTGCCACATCACTGCTCGATGGTCCTCTCTCGCTCGCTGTTCAACATCTCTACCAACTGCTCTTTCCAAGATGGCGGCCGCTTCCTCCTGTTGGCGAGGTCTTCTGTGAAAGTTGTTCTGGCCCCGCTCCTCTCGCTCCTGAACGGGGTCCGGTGCAGCGACCTGTCCCATCGGCCCGACAAAATTGACCTGCCGGTACCACTCTGGAACTCGTTCCTGCGGCTGGTCCTGCGGCTCCTCTTCTGGTACCACCCCTCGAAACTGCCACCGCAAGTCTCGCGGTTCCTGCGGCGCCCAGGGCCGGTGGTAGACTGGCTCTCCATTCTCATCCGGTTCGTAGCGAGGAGGGCGGTACGTGTAGTTATCCATGTTCATCGGAATGCCCGGGGCACCCGAGAAGTCCGCTCGCGGTCTCTCCTGAGGTACGCTACCGGCCTTCTGAACTCCCTGTCCCACCACCTCGTGAGCACGAGGAGGTGCTGCCTCTTCCATATATACAGACATGCCGCCTTCGTCGTCGTCAGACTCCCCCTCTGGACCGACGTTAGCTGGCAGAGAGCAAGTTGCCGTTTCTGCCTCTCCTCCGTTGTTTGGCCGTGGTCGCCGGGCGGGCGAACCTCGCTGTTCTTCGGCACGTTGACTGATTTCTCGAGTCCTCCGCTCGACCTCCCGGGATTCCTGAATCCGCTCAAGAATCTCCGCCTGGCGCGCACGCATTCCGTCCCAGTATTCGCTGATCTGACGTCGCTCGTCCTCAGCCCGGCGACGGAGGTCCTGTGTTCTTTGTTCAACCGTGCGCTCCACCAGATGTTGTACGTCCTGTTTCACAGCCTGTGATACTCGATTAGCAACCGCCGAAATCCTTTCTGCCTCCTCTCGGGCCTGAGCCTCCTCTCTCTCCAACCGCTCGCATTCTGTGTAGGAAGCGGCCGGGCCTCTGTTGCTGCCTCCCTGTCGGCGGGTGCGAGGGGACTCCTGTAGAATTTCCTTCTGCACCCTGTCCTAGATGGTTTGCCAAATCACAGTGTCTGACACCGGGCCCTCTCGCACCGTCTGGTCCTGACTACCCGCCGTCGTAGAGTGAGAGCGGACAGAGTCGGGCGTGGCTCTGCCTGACCGGGGTGGTTCCGGCGGTCGGTCACTGCCGGCCGCAGAGCGAGTTCGTTGTCCACGACCCTTCTCCGTTGCGTAGGGAAGAAACACCGCGGATTTCTCTGGGCGTTTCTGTTTCACAGCCGTCCTTCTACCCGTATTCGTAACCGTAACTGTCACCGGTGTTCTCCTCTGCGTCGGCGAAGTCCCTCGCATACCCGGCGGTTGTGTGTAGGGGTGGTCCGTATGTTGCTCACCCTCCGCCAGGATGGTGGTTTCGCTCCAGCACGTACCCGTAGTTGTTCGTTGTTCCCTGGCCGCTCCTTGAAGTTGAGATTCCGTGTTGGTCACAGTTACCGTGAGATGTGGTGATGGTGACTGAGTGCGTCTATGTACAGTGAATGCTGACACCGTTCGAGCAGGGTGCAGCGCTATCGGTCCACTCCACACATCTGGGGGCGGCGAACGTGTCAGAGAACGAGTATAAGTGTAGCCTGTCCCCTCCTCCGGCCCAAAAGCGCACGCGTAGTGATGATCCCGCCGGTCGGGCTGATACTCTCCCTCCGGCCAGCCGTAGGGGTCCAGTCGGGGTCTGCGACTGCCAGCCGCTGCCGACGCAGCTCTCCCTCTCGGCCGAGCACTGGCTGAACGCGGTCGAGGTCTGGGTTTGCCAGTCGGTGGAGGTCTGGTAGGGTCGTAGATGTGTCCCCGAAAACCAGGCCCAGGCGGCGCTTTGTACAACATGCCGGGCGGGAAACGCATCTGCCGTGGGTGAAATAAGTTACCGGGCAGCTGTCTGGCGCGAGCTGCCGTCTGCGTCTCATCCGGAAGAACCGGCATTTCCTCCTCACTAGCATTGCCGGGCTCCTGTAGAATTGCCCTCAACTGAGGCGCGTGAGTGGCCACAGGCAATGGCGACAAAGTCTGATGCAGCGCCTGTGTGTATTTCAGCTCCTCCACGGAGGTAGTTGCTTCCCGACCGGTGGGGGCCGCCCTAGCCGGCGACCCAACACCAGCGCTGTAGATGTTGGCAGTTGACTGACTGCGTCGCTCCCCCGTCAGCCGTTGTCTGTTTTCGTACCTGCGGTCATTCTAATGAAAATGACGCACGACTGACTCGGCGACTGTGTCGTCCTCCTGACACGTAGAACCGTACCGGGCCTGACCGTACTGCGTCGTTTCCCCACCAGGCCAGGTAGAGACTGCTTCGTAGTTGTATTGGTGCGTCGGTCTGGCGTAGGCACCAAAAACCTGCACACTCTCCCGAGTGGGGTCAGTGCCTGGCCGGTACGTAGACTCAGAGTCGTAGGGGTGAGCCTGACGTCCGCGAACACCGGGGGCCTGTACACCCTCCTGAGTGGGGCCAGTGTCCGGCGGGTACGTAGACTCGTAGTCGTAGGTATGAGCTGGCCGTCCTCGAACACCAGAGGCCTGTACACCCTCCTGAGTGGGGCCCGTACCTGGTGGAAAAACCGACTCGTAGCTGCGTTGTTGTTGCTGTTGAGTGCGTTGTCCGTACATGCCGGCGGCCCGTCCACTTTCCTGAGTGGTGGCTCTGTCCGGCTGCCGCTGAGGTCCGTAGCCATTCTCGCTGCTCCTGCGAATGAGGAGGTGTCGCGGATGGCGTCTCTTCTTTGCCTGCGGCTGACTGGAAGTCGTAGTCGGTGCCGACCCGTTGCTACCTGCTCGGGGAACGTCATCCGCTCCCGCGGACCCCAAACAGGCGCCGGCCGGCTCTGCAGAAAGTGCTGCCGCTCCGTCTGACGTAGTCATAGTAGTGGTCAGCACGGCGGCTAGCTGTCTCGTAGGTAAGTTACCCATACTCATCGCTCCTCCGTGTTCCTGCTGATCAAGTTGACTGGCTGCGGCCAAGTTGTCTCTGCGAGTTTGGGCCAGCAGTCCTCTGCCGGCTCCGCGACTGGCCGGTCCTCCTCTGCTCGCACGGGGAGCTCCTCTTCCTCGCGTCCTTGCTCTGGCAGGTCCGCGGAACTGCGTCCTCCCACGCTCGCACTCCATCTTGAAATAGTAAATTAGCGATCTTCCCTAATCTTGGTGTTGAACCTCCAATTCTGTCATAACCCCTACTGTTGGTGGTTCCTGGGGTTAGACAGAATAAAGCTGGGCTGGACGGTGGACGCTGCGGCAGGTGAAGAAGAGGTGGTTTTTGATAAAAAGTTGAATTTGGTGATTTTGTTGAAAGTTGAAATAAAACGTGTTGCCGAGAAGAGAGTGGTGAGAAAAGAAAATAGTGTAGGTCGACGCCCTCTCCGTTGATCAAGTCAGCCGGTAGAGAGCCGGGAAGAGTAGCAAATAGTATCAATTTCGCACTAAGTGACTACCCGTGAAAAGGCGACAAGTTACCACACTACAGGCGGTCGACAGGACGAGGCACTCACTGCAGGAGGCTTGTTCTCGGTCCTCGGAGTCGCGTTGGCGAAGCTAGGCGGGCTCTGCTTGCGCTGTGAATCCAGTTCAACAGACAAGTCTTTAATGCGCAGCCGCACACTAGTTACCAAATCAAAAGAATAAAGTACTGGGTGAGTTGGAGAAAATGATACAGAGAGCGCCATATTGGATCACGATCACCCTATCACCGAGCTTCACGCACTCCGAAACTCCGCCCCCGACCAATCATCTCCGCGCCTCCTCCTCGTTTCTCGGTTCTTATTGGCCGGTCAGTGAGGCCATGTTGGTTTGCCTGCCAGCTGCCAGCGAACGGGTCCCGACGCGAACACTCCGCTCCCCCTGCATGGCCGATGAGCGCGAATACGGTAGAATTTGGATAGGGTTCTGCACACTAAGCTTCATTGGATTCCTATGGTAATACGTCGCCTTCCTAAAATATGTATTTTGCTTGTTCTTTTGCATTTTTTATACATATGTTCGCTATCTTCGTCGTTTAATTTTCTACTATGAAAAAACAATGGCGGAAAATAGCGCGGCTATTCTAAATTTCACGAAGACCGGCCTTGAGCGTGTTTTATAGGGTAGCTCATGTTCTGTTAATTTTAAATGGATTTTGATTCAAACTACCTACGATCTTTTCAGAGACTGCAAGCGTAAGTAGAATACGTTTTTAATTGACTGCGCGTTCACATGAATTAACACAGAAAAAGGAAAAAGGACAGATGTTTCCAACAAAACGGTGCCCACTGGACAAAGTAATGTAAAATTGATGCCAGTATAGTTTTTGTTCTTAACAGAGCCTGAGCTGGTTCAATACCACTATTTCTACAAAGGTGAGAATCCGAATTTATTTTTTGTAAACCAACCGGTTCCTTAATTAATTTCGCAACTATCGAATAATTTATTAATAGCAAATTTTAGTCTTGCAAATCCTTGTTTTAATGAACTACCTAAGAGTCTTACTGCAGTTGTACACGTTATGTTCAAAATTCAAAACCTGTTTAAATGCAAACAGAAAGAAGGTAGTTACTTCATACCCTGTCTTAAACAGGTTCTTCTAAGGTGGCTCGGCAGGCTCAACAATTCATTTGCAGTAGAATAAAAACGTACTGTAAAATGTCTCTCTTTTGGCGCGTTCTAATTATTTGTTTGACGTTCAACAAATGTCTTTCAATCAACCATCAGGCCCGATTAATAAGAGATTTGTTTAACGGCACCAACTTTCCCGAATTACGACCAGCAAAATCAAATGAAACTTTGACTGTGTTTATAACCGTTCAACCACGACAACTTATTTCGGTGGTGAGTTCTCCAGCTGAAGTATGCCATTTTTCAGTGAATACACCATGAGACAATAATTTAGTCTTTATCATATTTTATTTTATAATGACGAACATTTCCAAAAAGTCACACATCCTAAAGAGTTACATTTTTCGTGTAAAATAAATCCTAATCAAATAATAATAATTTAAAAATTTCAGGACACAAAAGGACAGAACTATAAAATGCGCCTGGTGGTGACGGAAGTGTGGTATACAGAGAGATTGGCTTGGGACCCAGCAAAATTTGGAAATGTCACAGTACTGCATTTAGATAGAGAGAAATTATGGCAACCTGACACTTTGTTTTACAACAGGTCATGATTTGGCAACTTTTTTGAACAATTAACTGCTTTTGACTTTTTACAACTACAAATATCAAACTGGTTTCAGGTTAACTCGATTTGTTTTTTCTTTTAGTGCCACACTTGAAGAAAGCTCAACTGAAACAGTTACGCAACCTCTGGCTATTATAACAAATTGGCATTATGATTACAAAAAGTTCGTAGCTGCTGTTGTCAAATCTTATATGATGATATACACTGGACACTGTTTGATGAAAGTTTTCAACTTTCCATGGGATGTTCAGTATTGCACAATGTGGATAGCCTCATGGACTTACAATGACCAAAAACTGTTTTATCTGCATAATCCAGTTAAGAGTGAGCTGCAGGAAAACCTAGCCTGGAGTATGATACATATTGGGATGAGGTCAAAGCCGAAATGTTACACAAACAAAGTTTATGGTGGGTTTTACTTTGCTACCACCACCACCAGCACTGTCACCAACACAAGCACCACCACACCACACGACCACCACCACCACAACAACAACACAACTATCACAAATACTAACACTACTACCAACACCAACACCATCACCACAACCAAAATTACTACCAGCAACATCACCACCAACACAATCAAAATCAACACCAACACAATGAAAACTACCACTACCAATATCGCCACCAACACAAGCAAAATTACTACCACCAACATCATCACCAACACAATCAACATCAACACCAACACAATGAAAACTACCACTACCAATATCACCACCAACACAACCAAAATTACTACCACCAACATCATCACCAACACAATCAACATCAACACCAACACAATGAAAACTACCACTACCAATATCACCACCAACACAAACAAAATTACTACCACCAACATCACCACCAACACAATCAAGATCAACACCAACACAATGAAAACTACCACTACCAATATCACCACCAACACAACCAAAATTACTACCACCAACATCATCACCAACACAATCAACATCAACACCAACACAATGAAAACTACCACTACCGATATCACCACCAACACAGTCACCACTATCAGCACAACCACAATAACAACCAACACCATCATAATTTATCATGATTCTTTTCAGAGAAGGAGCACTGGTGCTTCTCCAATCTCTATGTTGATGTGGTGTTTGCAAGAAAACCAGCCTTTTGGGCTATGGCACTCATATTCCCGACCATAGTAGTGATTCAAGCCACCTACTGTGGCATATTTTACCGTTCAGACAGCAGAGGAAATAGGATGGAGAAAATCAACCTTGGAGTAACTTCCATTTTAGCACTTCAAGTTCTCCTGTTTGTTGTGCAGGAGCTGATGCCTCCTGCTTCAGTGCCGTCGGTGCCCAAACTAAGTACGTAGCTGATTTATATGACACATCGATTTTGCTTTGCAGCCAATGCCTGCTTTTTATAGATTTGTTTCTCTTCCACCAAACAATATTGCTAGCTGCAACGCTGCCAATGAGTGTAGCATTGATAGTGATGCAGAATTTTGGAGCTAACGGGAGGAAACTACCTTACTGGCTGAACTGGACTTTGTTCAGACAAAAGTTTGATCATCTTCCTCTACCTTCCTCAGCAAAGTTTCCCGATTTGACCATGCTTCAATCCAAGAACTTCAGTTTTCAACTGGCAGCTGAAGTTCATCAAGTTAGACATTTGCTTCAGCAGTTGCTGGAGTTAAAATTACAAGCCCAGGCACATGAAATAAATAGTAAAAAGTGGCGAGTTTCTGCAAGACATCTGGAGGGCTTGTGTTTATTGATTTTTTCTTTTATTCTTTGGTTCACTACGCTAGTATACCTGGGTGAGTCTATGAAACCTTATTTGACAGTTTTGGAAGAACATTGTGTTGATGATCCTATTAGGTCAGCAGGATTGAATGATTACTGTGAAGCTGTTAATATTGGAGATAAGATGTTAAGGTTTATTGCTAAAATACTTGTGTAATTAATAAACTACATGCAGTACAATTTTGTGAAAGAACCTAGATTCTTCTTTATTCCAGAGCAGCCAAGAGTCTTTTATAAACTTTCAGGCCTTTGATAACATTGATAAATTTGTCGAGTGGTAGTTCCTCATCATCTTCGTATCGCTTGATTATCAAGTCCAGTAGGTCAGTTGCAGCTCGCTCTGGGTAGCCATCTACAAACAAACAAACAAACAAACAAACAAACAAACAAACAAACAAACAAACAAACAAACAAACAAACAAACAAACAAACAAACAAACAAACAAACAAACAAACAAACAAACAAACAAACAAACAAACAAACAAACAAACAAACAAACAAACAAACGAACGAACGAATGAACAAACGAACCAAAACTTACCGTCGCATTTTGCATAGATCTTTCTCTTGTCTCTAGGTTGCAACACCCACCCCAAACGTGGCACAATGTCAGTGGGATCGACTTCGACAAACAACTCCTGAACTTCATCGGTCTGAAGTAGTTCAGCAGCTTGCTTGCCTTTCAAAACCCTTTCTAAAGAGAAGTGTCAACATACTGTATGTTTCTCAAAGAATAATAGCCATACTCGATTCAGAAGGTGTAAACGACTGCAACTCTTCAACGACATGCTTCTGAGCGCTGTAATTCAATAGGACATCAATGAGAGGGTCTAGGTTTTGAGTTTTGGTCGAATAGGCTTTGATTAGCTTCACCATTCGCTGTCCAGGCACTGACTAAAATACATACGCAACAATAATAATAAGTTTGTATGCTAAACACATTTGCCTCTTGAAAGATGTTTTGCTTATCAGCAGACGTGAATGTTCTATTGTTGATCAGACCGTTGGCTAATTCCTCCGCATCACCATCTTTGATAAGTGTGGGTGTTATGAAGTCCAAACGTTGCTGTTCTCGCTCACTCAAAATAACTTTTGCGTCAGATGAATCTGAAAATATCACATCATGGTTTGTTTAATTCTATGATTGGTGAAAATATTCTGAACATGTTCGACTGAAAAGGGTAAAACGTTACTTCCACCAGTGGCCATATTTTTAGTTTTCGTAACACTCCTATACAGGCTCTTTCTTCTCTCCCTTTGTTGGCTCAAGCAAAGCAAGTTTTAAAACAAACAAACTTTATCAACACACGCACCGACACTACTAAACACTTATTTATTCAGGCTTGTCTGCACCACATACATTTGGTTAAGCAACAGTTTTAAAAACTTTATAAACAGCAAATAATAACATCACACATATTAGGATTTTTTCAGCTCGGCCAGTGACTTATTGTATTTTTCAGAATCTTTTGACGACCTTAATTAGCTTGCTTAGCTCAAAGTCATCATCAACCTTGAAAAAATGGCTTCTAGCTCTTTGCCGATTTTCTCTAATCCAGAATCTCTGCTTTTTTCCAAAGCAGTTATTAGTTGTTGAGGTGTATCTAGCTTTCCTTGGGCCAAAATTCTATGTAGTTCAGATATCCGATCTTCTGAAGTTACCTAAATAAATACTTTTTTGTTATTACTGAACATTAAACCGTACCAACTGATTCGGAGTACCTGAGCCTTTATTGTTTCACAATCACTAGTGCTGAGAATATTTTCAACTTCCAATACGTTTCTTAATTGGCCTTCCAGAGCGCAAATACTTCTGAAGTACCTTTTTACTTCGCTATCAGTAAAAAGTTTCAATTCAGTTGGTGAGAGAACCATGGTTTAGTGCGCAACTGCTATTCACGAATGATAAAGCTCCAAGATAAACAGTTTAGTGTATGGCTAGAAAAGTGTTCTGCGTTTAAACAAGTGGCCGCTTGCATGTCATACAAATATGTAGGCACTTATGGTACCGGTACCTAGAGTAGTGGTAGTGGTACCATATACCATATACCGTCTTAAAACAGACAGACTTTATCAACACACGCACCGACCGACGGACCGACTAAACAGTTTTATACAGGCTTGTCTGCACTACATACATTTATTTAAGCACAGTTTCAAAAAGTTTATAAACATAGCAAAATATTAATATCACACCTATTGGTACTTTTTCAGCTCAGCCAGTAACTTATTGTATTTTCCAGAATCTTTGATGACCTTAATTAGCTTGCTTAGCTCTAAGTCATCATCATCCTTGTACCTTTCGACTAGCAGGTCCAGTAAATCTGAAGCTGCTCTCGCATTATCACCAGCTAAAATTACTTTCAACTTAATTCTATATCGTCCGTGTGAAAAAGAACTCAGTATCGACCATCGACTGTAGCATAGATTCTTTTTTTTGCATTTCCAAGCATCCATCCGAGTCGTGGCAGCACATCTTTAGGGTTTATTTCGACAAATAGCTCCTGTACTTCTGGTTTTTCCAGAATTTCCGCTGCTTTCGTTCCTTTCAACTGATTCTCTGAAGACTAAAAGTCATATTTAGTTAGAAACACTTCTACAGAGAATAAATACCTTTTGATCCGCAGTAGTTTCTGCCTCTGATGATGTTGTTTCTCCGCCCAAGCGGATACCTTGAAAAATGGCTTCTAGCTCTTTGCCGTTTTTCTCTAATCCAGAATCTCTGCTTTTTTCCAAAGCAGTTATTAATTGTTGAAGTGTATCTAACTTTCCTTGCGCCAAAATTCTATGTAGTTCAGATATCTTGGCTTCTGAAGTGACCTAGATAAATACATACTTTTTTGTTATTACTGAACATTAAAGCATACCACCTGATTCGGAGTACCTGAGCCTTTATTGTTTCACAATCACTAGTGCTGAGAATGTTTTCAACTTCCAATACGTTTCTTAATTGGCCTTCCACAGCGCAAATACTTCTGAAGTACCTTTTTACTTCACTATCAATAAAAACTTTCAATTCAGTTGGTGAGAGAACCATGGTTTGGTGCGCAACTGCTATTCACGAATGATAAAGCTCTAAGATAAACAATTTAGTGCATGGCTAGAAAAGTGTTCTGCGTTTAAACAAGTGGCCGCTTGCATGTAGGGATGGGCACGTAAATAAATTTTCGCAACGCGTAACGTAAATTAAGCGCCGATTATTAATTTACGTTACGCTTAACAATTACCGCAATTAAAAAAATCCGGATACAGAAATTAAACGAATACGAAAATTAAAATTTAGCAATACGTAAATTAATTTCCGAACGTGAATTAATTTACGTTCCTAGCGTAAAACAGATTTTTCTGTTGAATCCTGAGCCCACCGCATTGTTTTGTTGTGTTATAGGCATATTTTGTTTACTACTGAAACTTAAATGCGACTTTTAAGGTTAATTTTTCGGCAATTTTTCGCCCTTGTCGCACAAAAACCCAATCCCACTCTTCGAACTGCTAAACCGGTTAATTTCGGTCGAAATATCTTGTAGATACGTTTTTGAAGGCTTGAATTTGTCAATATGTTATCTCCCTTTCATTTCATTGACGATGATAACCCACAACCTGTGTAAGAAAATAGGCAGAAAAGCCAGGCAACTATAAATTCATGTGTAGGTGTTGTACTACTGTTGGAATGTTCAGGGTTGAAAAATAGGTTCAGGTTGGCCGCGTCAGTGGCTCAGTGGGTAGCTCGCTGCCTCTGAGTCACGGCGGCCGCTGCATCCCTAGTGGTTGTAGTGGTTCATCCTCTCGGCGTGGCAAGTTCATCCTCTCGGCGTGGCAAGTTTCTTGCTGCAAAGAGTTGGTCGTCGGCACAACGCTCCACCCAGGCCACCGAAAACTGGTTACAGTGAGTAGGTAAAATGGGAACCAACTGGATCTGCCGTTGCACCGAAAGCCGCTCCTAAAAGCATGCCGCGTTGGAGGGAAGATCAACGACGTCAGGAGCCGTCTGAGAAACCAGCATTAGGGCCTATACCGGTTTACTCCTCCTCGGCCGGGCGGCCGCTGGGAGCTGTCAGCACCATGACGTCACCACGCCAGGCACTCTCTTAGTACCTGGCGCCCAACAGCATGGCTTGAGTGGCTTGGCAGTGAAAGAAGGGCAAACGTCCGAGATGACGATATAAGGTAGTGATGTAAAAAATTAATTTAATTGTAATTGAAATTCGCATAATTGGCCTGTTTTTAATTTCAATTCAATTAATTTAATTTAATTGAAATTCAAAACTTGGGCCATAATTTAATTGTAATTGAATTGAAATTCGCCTGGAATTTCAATTATATTTTCAATTATTTCCTGTGGTGAATGTAAGGAAATGCGTAAGTATTAGGGGCGCTAATGACTTCAAACAAAAACCTAGTTATGGTTGTCACCTCTTTATAGTGATCTCGCTTAGAGTTTTGTAATATTTTATGCTCTGCTTTTCATTTCGTAGTTCATAAAAGTCAAAACGGTGATTTTTGGATGTATGGTGGGTTTACACCCCTTTTTGGAGAAGGTTTGTACCTAGGAGGTGATGTTGCTCAAAATGCTAAAAACCTTTAGATTATGTACTGAAACTGATATACATATAATAAATAATGAACTAACCTTAAAACTCTCCCAGAATGCCATTTTATGCGTTTATAAAATGCAACTTTTTAAAATTTTCTCGCCTAGTTGGGCAGCAGGCTAACCGGGTGTCTCTAAGCGTTTACATGGACATTTTTCTGAGTCCTGGGCCACTGTCACTGTCTTTTTACAGCAAAAAAACAACAGTTTTCAAAAAATTGAAAAAATAATCGAAAATATATGGCATAATTGAAATTTTCCAAAGTTCCATAATTTAATTGAAAATATAATTGTAATTGAATATATTGGAAAACTATTTCAATTAATTTAATTTAATTTAATTGAAATTAAAAACTGAGCCCATAATTTAATTGTAATTGAATTGAAATTCAAATTCCATAATTTTACATCACTAATATAAGGGGTAACGAAATGGACCGTGCAGGTCTGATCGTAGGGCCGTACATTGTACGACCCCCCGCCAGATCGGATCGGATCGGATAGGTTCAGGTTCAAGTCAAAGCCAACATCGAAATTTCAGGTTCAACTCCATCTTCTAAAAAACCTGGACAATAGGTTCAGGTTCAAGTCCACCGATATCTCCAAAAACTGTAGATATTTTGCGCTGCTTGCAACTTTTCTGAGCTATAAGCCTTTCTACTGGCAGAAAAACATACATCAGACTTTACAGGGCAGTGTACTTTCGTTTTCTGACAGTTTCAGTTTGAAAATAGGTATAAAAACATGAAATCTTTAAAATTTTGTGCAATCCAACCGAAAATTTTACATAGTTTGCCTAAAAATCGCAGTTGAAATTTGAACCTGTTGAGAAAGTCCAATAAAACGGAACAGGTTCAACTCCGGCTGAAATAAAATAGGTTAAGGTTCAGGTTAAAGTCCACAAATTTCAGGTTAAAAACCTATTAATAGATCCAGGTTCAGTCGGACTTGCCAACAGCATGTTGTACATTTAAAATGCATTCAAACAGAGAAGTGAAGTTACATAGTTTTCTTCACTACTAATCTTATATGTACTGTAAGTACTGTCATACGTTTAACCATCAGTGCGGTGTGCGGTAGGTAGACTACAGTCTGTAGTACGTACGTAGTTGGCTAGTTGCTGCGCAGTTATAAAACCCTCAGCAGCTATAGTAATTCAGCCAAAAAAAACATACCCACATTTCATTCCTTCCTTTTGGTGTGAAGTTAGATTTCAAAAATACGAATGCAATTCCAATCGAACAAACAGAGAATTAAAATTAGCATTGCATACAGTTCATTTTATAATTTTTTCCGCGATATTCGATTGCTACTACCTACTAGCAATTTTTGAAGAAAAACGAAAATTAATTTACGTTTGGCTGGAATCCTATTCGTTACGACGTTGCGGTAATTAATTTACGTAACGCGTTACAGCAAGAAATTGGCCGTTTTAATTTCCGTAACACGTTACGATTACGGAAATTAAAATCTGGTAAAACTGAAATAACGTGTACGTAAATTACCGATTTTAATTTACGTTGCCCATCCCTACTTGCATGCCATACAAATATGTAGTACACTGAAAGCAGTCTTTCTGATCAAACTAAGATTTAATTGCAAAATTTAGATTGTGTCCCAATCACCAAGTAAATATTAATTAATAAATTTAAATTTCTCTTGATGACTGTAAAACAAATTGAAATTAGAATTTCTTGACCTAAACTGCAAAACCAAGTACAAAATTTATATCAAATTTCTAGGGTCACCAAGGCTTTGAACTGTTTTCTCTCTGCTTGCTAGAGAGGCCGTTTGTTTGTTTGTAAGAGATTTTGTGACGTTTGATACGAATAAACGAAACATTAGGAACGTTCTGCTTAAACAGTTTATAGGAACATGGCGCACACTACATAGTACACTATCATAAAAACTTAGAGGAAAAATACATTTCAAGTAGGTCTTTCACAGTTCACTTGAAACAAATGTGACGAAAACACAAAAATAATCTAAATATCGATCAAGCCGCATATTGCGGCTTCTTGCGTGGCTGCAGTTGTTCCAAACCCTTTGCATAGCTGGTCGAAGGCTCCTGTGAGCTCTTGTTCTCCCCCTCCACCTTGCCCATTTCATCATCTTTCAGCTCCAGCTGAGCCTCCACCTTCTGCATGATCAAGTCCATTCCCATGGCTAGCACTGCCATCCCTATGATCACGTAGAGCGCTGCTACTCCCAGTCGCATCATGCCGTCATTGGTGTCCATGTCCGACAGACCAGGGACCAGGTCACCGAACCCAATGGTCAAAAGACTGACGAAGCTAAAATTTTGGTATAAACCAGAACAATCTAAAGAGTTATCTATATAAAGGAAGTGAATACCTCATATATAATGCATTGATTGATGACCAGTCCTTTTCCCAAGCGGCGAATACCACTGTTCCAATGATCAGATAGATTGCGCAGATCAAGACCAGTAGCAACTTTGGAGGTTGCTCAGTCCCGATCTCCATGCTCATTTCCTACAAGCAGGTTGGGTCAGGTACTGAATGTGGGAAAAGGAAGGCTGAGGAATAGGCAAGAGGGCAGAAGGAGAATGGACACAGACAGGATGTAGAGGAAGTGAAAAATCGAGAAGGAGAAGGAGACGGAGACAGAGACGGAGATGGAGACGGAGATGGAGACAAAGACAGAGATGGAGAAAGAGATGGAGACGGAGACAGAGACAGAGACGGAATATACAGGGTGTGTCAAAAAAAAACAACCCAGCAGATTTTTTGCTGTAGCAACCGCAAATCTCAACCGATTTGAATGAATCCTGCTTTAAATGAAAGATAAATAAATTCTTGAACGACTGGTGTAGCTTTTATTAAGATGCGTTGCTTAGTTCCTGAGATAATTGCTTTCAAAATCAAAACAGAGATTTTGGCAGTGCACAACAGAGATTAAAAGAACCCAGCAGATTTTTCACTGTAGCAGCCGCAAATCTCAACCGATTTCAGTGAGTCCTATTTTATATGAAAGATAAATCAATTCTTGAAAGTTTGGTGAAGCTTTTATTAAGATATGATGCTTGGTTCCTGAGATATTTGCACTCAAAATCAAAACAGATTTTGGCTATGAACAAGAGCGATTTTTATTATTCTGTTGCACTTCACAATAAAACCGATTCCTACTGCTCAGGGCTAACGTAACGAGGTTTTTCTGGTGCCACACATGCTTGGTTGCTTCATTTGTAAAAGTCTTGTTGCCCCTCAGCAGTAGGAATCCGTTTTGTTGTGAAGTGCAACGGAATCGCTCTTGTTCACTGCCAAAATCTCTGTTTTGAGTTTGAAGGAAAATATCTCAGGAACGAAGCATCATATCTTAATAGGGCCTTCACCAGTCTTTCAAGAATTTATTTATCTTTCATTTAAAGCAGGATTCATTCAAATCGGTAGAGATTTGCGGTTGCTACAGCAAAAACTCTGCTGGGTTGTTTTTTTTGACACACCCTGTAGATGGAGATGGGGATGAGGAGAGGAAAAAGAAGGAGAATGAGACAGAGAAGGAGACAGGATGGAGGGAGAGAGCAACGGAGATGGAGATGGAGATGGAGACAGAGACAGAGACAGAGACAGAGACAGAGACAGAGACAGAGACAGAGACAGAGACAGAGACAGAGACAGAGACAGAGACAGAGACAGAGACAGAGACAGAGACAGAGACAGAGACAGAGACAGAGACAGAGACAGAGACAGAGACAGAGACAGAGACAGAGACAGAGACAGAGAAGGAGATGGAGACAGAGACGGAGATGGAGATGAAGACAGAGATGGAGATGGAGACAGAGATGGAGATGGAGACAGAGATAGAGATGTAGACGGAGACAGAGACAGAGATGCTGTACAAGAAATACTGTCAGCTCAGCTCAGCTGCGTGTTTTCCTTGTTTCCAAACCTGGTATCGGTCCATCCAACCGTTCGGCAGTTGGCCTTTGATCTTTGCATGGGATTTCAGACGCTGCATCTTGAATATTCGACATATACCTTTGTGATAGAGAAATCGAATGAAATTTCCAATCATTCGACCAATTTTGATTAGGAAAATCGACATTACTGGCACTGCCATAACTCCGTACAAAATCAGTACTATGCGACCCATGTCTGAGGCTGGGGCCACGTGACCGTAGCCTAGGAATGAGTATTAGGGATATTATACTCAGATTTTTAACATAAATATGATGTACCTATGGCAGTCAAAACAGTGGCTGTGAACAGTATTGCACTAAGAGTAGACCAGCCGTATTTTTCATGATTCTCATCATGAACTGTACCGTCATACCCCTCCTTTATGGCAGCTGTTATGTTACTGTGATAGCGATCCAGAATAGCTTTGATGCGAGCAATTGTGCTTTCGCGCCGCCAACCATAAATATGGGCCTTTTCTCTCAGTGCCATAATTTCGTACTTAATGTCTGTGCGCATTTTCTACAAAAGTTTATATTAACAAATTTAAACAAAGTAAATAGAAATACAATACCTCAATATTCTTAGCCATTTTGCGCACTTTGTCAGCTTGTTCAACCTCATCCCCATGCTCTATGGCTTTGAAGAGGAACGCACCGCCTACGATATAGCCGATTATGATTAGCACAAGACCAAGTTCTGAGAAGCAGAAGCGAATGAACGCTTTTCGTGTACGCTTAGAAACCGGCAAACGGACGGCCACGGGCATGGCGGATGAGATGTTTGAGAGCGGCTTTGTAATTTGTGTAATGCAATGTTTTGGCCGAAATTCCATGGACACCATCGCATCTGAGATCGGTTGAATAGTCACCGATTATGTGCTTTGATGCTTTTATGAATTGTTGTGGCTTGTTGCTGCTCAATCAGGATAAAATGGAGAGAGAAACAGAGCGTAAGAGAAGAAAAGGTCAAACCGGAAAACACAGATAAAACCGAATGGCAGGAACGTATGAAAAGTGTTACAAAATGTAAATCAAGTCTGTTCAACAAGGAACGGGCGAGAAAAGGAAAATGTTTGGAAGAGGAAGGATAGGATTGGATATTGATTGACCATTGAAGAAAGAGATAGAGAAATTATCACAGTAGATTGATTGATGATTGATGAAGGGAAGGGAAGGGAAGGGAAGGGAAGGGAAGGGAAGGGAAGGGAAGGGAAGGGAAGGGAAGGGAAGGGAAGGGAAGGGAAGGGAAGGGAAGGGAAGGGAAGGGAAGGGAAGGGAAGGGAAGGGAAGGGAAGGGAAGGGAAGGGAAGGGAAGAGGAAGAGGAAGAGGAAGAGGAAGAGGAAGAGGAAGAGGAAGAGGAAGAGGAAGAGGAAGAGGAAGAGGAAGAGGAAAAGGAAGAGGAAGAGGAAAAGGAAGAGGAAGAGGAAGAGGAAGAGGAATCAGATTGGATTGGATTGGATTGGATTGGATTGGATTGGATTGGATTGGATTGGATTGGATTGGATTGGATTGGATTGGATTGGATTGGATTGGATTGGATTGGATTGGATTGGATTGGATTGGATTGGATTGGATTGGATTGGATTGGATTGGATTGGATTGGATTGGATTGGATTGGACTGGACTGGATTGGACTGGATTGGACTGGACTGGACTGGATTGGACTGGATTGGATTGGATTGGACTGGACTGGACTGGACTGGACTGGACTGGACTGGACTGGACTGGACTGGACTGGACTGGACTGGACTGGACTGGACTGGACTGGACTGGACTGGACTGGACTGGACTGGACTGGACTGGACTGGATTGGATTGGATTGGATTGGATTGGATTGGATTGGATTGGATTGGATTGGATTGGATTGGATTGGATTGGATTGGATTGGATTGGATTGGATTGGATTGGATTGGACTGGATTGGACTGGACTGGATTGGACTGGATTGGATTGGACTGGACTGGACTGGACTGGACTGGACTGGACTGGACTGGACTGGATTGGACTGGATTGGATTGGACTGGACTGGACTGGACTGGACTGGACTGGACTGGACTGGACTGGACTGGACTGGACTGGACTGGACTGGACTGGACTGGACTGGACTGGACTGGACTGGACTGGACTGGACTGGACTGGACTGGACTGGACTGGACTGGACTGGACTGGACTGGACTGGACTGGACTGGACTGGACTGGACTGGACTGGATTGGATTGGATTGGATTGGATTGGATTGGATTGGATTGGATTGGATTGGATTGGATTGGATTGGATTGGATTGGATTGGATTGGATTGGATTGGATTGGATTGGATTGGATTGGATTGGATTGGATTGGATTGGACTGGACTGGATTGGACTGGATTGGACTGGACTGGATTGGACTGGATTGGATTGGATTGGACTGGACTGGACTGGACTGGACTGGACTGGACTGGACTGGACTGGACTGGACTGGACTGGACTGGACTGGACTGGACTGGACTGGACTGGACTGGACTGGACTGGACTGGATTGGATTGGATTGGATTGGATTGGATTGGATTGGATTGGATTGGATTGGATTGGATTGGATTGGATTGGATTGGATTGGACTGGATTGGACTGGACTGGATTGGACTGGATTGGATTGGATTGGACTGGACTGGACTGGACTGGACTGGACTGGACTGGACTGGACTGGACTGGATTGGACTGGATTGGACTGGATTGGATTGGATTGGACTGGACTGGACTGGACTGGACTGGACTGGACTGGACTGGACTGGACTGGACTGGACTGGACTGGACTGGACTGGACTGGACTGGACTGGACTGGACTGGACTGGACTGGACTGGACTGGACTGGACTGGACTGGACTGGACTGGACTGGACTGGACTGGACTGGACTGGACTGGACTGGACTGGACTGGACTGGACTGGACTGGACTGGACTGGACTGGACTGGACTGGACTGGACTGGACTGGACTGGACTGGACTGGACTGGATTGGATTGGATTGGATTGGATTGGATTGGATTGGATTGGATTGGATTGGATTGGATTGGATTGGATTGGATTGGATTGGATTGGATTGGATTGGATTGGATTGGGTTGGGTTGGATTGAATACAAATAACTGACTACATAGCAGGGTAATTAGCTTGTCCCCTCACCACCCATCACAAAAGAAATCTGATTTTGTCTGCCATTGTGTAGTTTGTCTGACTCGGTTTGAATAGAATCAGTCAATAACAGCCTCACACAGGTGTCCTCTTTCTATCCATCATGGGCGGCAAAAGCAGCAAAGAAGAGGATGAGGAGAAAAAACAATCTAGGAAAGCTTGGGGAAGCCAGAAAGGACGACCGGAAACGAGCGCATCAGAGCGCAAAGGAACGAAAAAACAAAGACCAGAGACTAGAGGGTCTGAGCGGGAGACGAGCCAAAAAGCAGACGACATCAAGAATGGAGAAGAAGAGCGGAATTCGGATGCGTTTGTAAAGAGAATTCTGGTATTTCCGAATGGAGACGAGTTCGATCCAGGAACAGAGATAATCGTAAACCGCAAATATATGCGCAATTGGATCAGTTTCCTGGATTATCTGACAGACAGACTGAAACTAAAGGAGGGCAGTGTCCAACACGTTTTCACAGTCGAAGGTCAGGAGGTCAGAGTGTTTCATGAGATCGAGGTAAAGTCATTCATTCAACCTAATCTATGTAGCACTGATGTAGTGTATGTCTTGTTTTTAGAACATCCAGGCGTACGTCGCCTCCCATACAGCCAGATTTCGACAAGTCAACTACGGCAGCAAAGCGGTGGGGCTTTGGAATCGCGACAGACACGTGAGTCATGCGCAGCCGCAACTTCTGGAGTCGGCGGACAGCAAGAAAATCTACCTTTACAAGCACGACTACCGGCCGACTTTGGGCGACATTTGGGAAGATGAGAGTTTTGACCGAAGAAAGGCAGCCAAGAACAATCAGCAGGAGTTTTCTGATATGCAGACTGAAAAATGAATTTATGTAATAAGCTGACGAACTGCGGTGTACGGACATAGAAAGCGTAGTGTGCAGTGCTATTGTACTATAATAAATGTCATGTGGACAGTAGTGTAATGTAGTTGTGTACTATCGAATAAGGCAAAAAAGGCCATTTCAGTAGACGGTCTTTACCAGGGAGTCGAACCAGTTGAAGTTAGTTTGGTATTCGCAAAACAGTCTACGTCATTGACAGTGTGAACTAAAAATCCAGATGATGAATGTGGTAGAGTGCACTGAAAACGAGTCGCAATCGGAGCTGGCGAACTAACAATATTCATCATCACCACGCACTGTCACATTCAGGTACCTACTTACCTATACGTACTGTATGCGCAAGGATGCGACCTACCATACCAAAATTGTTCTTTAGTACTAGCAAATCAATCCTAGAATTTAGTGTCCTACATTCCTCCTGTCACTCAAGTCTTAAGTTTTCTTTGTAGCCGCACGCTCTGTTAACAACTGAATACTATCGCATACGTACTGACGTTCACTTTTCTATGACTAGTTTGTCTTAGCCAATCGCATTTTGTTTTAGCAATAACTTAGTAAATAGTACCAAATATCTGGCAGACCAAAACCTGAATGTTTTTTAAATTTCCAAATTGAAACGTGTTACGGTGTTATGCGTACAGTATTTGCAGCACCGGTATTGATTAAAATTAGAGTGGAAACAATACCTGAAAACCCCAATACCCAATACCAATAACAATACCCCCAATACCCAATCCAAAACCTCGAAAACACTCCACTACCCAATACCTCAAAAACACCCCAATACTCAATACCCAACACCAGTTCGCGCTCTAATTTATATATAATCATCAAAATGTGAGTCAAATCAATATGGCAGTCTGTTTATGCGAAGCCGGACAGGAGCAGCTTGCGTTTTTGATAGCCGATTACTGTATTGATCTTATTTAACATGTACCTGAACCATACATGTAACAGCTCCGGGCCGACCTGGGGGAGGGGGTAGGGGGCTTTTCCTCAGATGGGGGGTCGAGGGGGGGTTTCGTCCAGAGGTGGGGTCCAAAATTTCAAAAAGCTCCAGAACGCCTGGAAATGCGTTTTTAGCACGTTTTCTTCAGTAAGGATGCTAAAAATCGCAATTTTAAGCTGCCAAATAGCTTTTTAGAGCTAAAAACAAGCAAAAAATGACAAAAAGGGCTTCCAAAAACACCGATTTCTCTTAAATATCAGCAGTGGAAGCGCCAAATTCGGTTTCCAAAGGCTTTTCAAGTGAATTTTAGGCTAAAAATTAGTGATTTATGACCCAGTTTGTTAATACTGGAGCCACCACTAGTACTTGTATTTTTTGGTCGGGGGGGGGGGGCGGTCCCTTAACCTGTCTCGGGGGGGGGGATGGTGAGGGGGGGTGAGGGGCGGGGTGAGGGGGGGTTGGCCTTTCCAGCGGGGGGAGTAACCCCCCAAACCCCCCTAGTACATGTATGACCTGAACCTAAACAAGCCCCACACCTGGTTACTTTTAAAAAATAAACTTGAGCCTGAACCTGAAATCAATTTTTGAACTCACCTGAACCTGGACTTACGTACCTGAAATTTTGGAGTTCCTACCAACTGTAGTCAGTATCATACCAAACCAAATTCAAAAGAGCTCCTTCGATATACATGATGACAGGGGTCATGTATCTGCTCCCGGGATCCTCGCCAACCCCGGAGCCAATTCTTTTCAACCCCTTCGACTTTTCTTCCGACAAGTAATTTTTTCAGCAAATTTTTACGATTTTTAGAATTTCGTTCGTACACGAACATTCTTCAACAGCACTTTTTAGTTGCATTTGAGACCAAAGCGGTTTTTTTACAATTTTTGGCCGAAAATTGCAAATTTTTGCGATATTTGAGCATTTCCAACCAAACCCCCCACCCCAACTCCGTCCCCGTCGGCGGATTGCCTGTTCACATGTATAAGGCTCCTTCTATACAAACATACCGCATCATAACCACCCGCTTTTGCAAGATACTTTAGTTATACTATGAATTGATCTGTTTAGGAATTCAAAATGAAAGCTTCTCTTCTTCTTCTGGCATCGCTCTGTCTACTGACATGTTCGGTATCAGCCTGGAAATGCGGTAGCGGTCGTTTCTCGAAGGTTGTCGCCGAAGCGGCCATCGAACTACACTGTCCCCGCGCTAAAGGTACTGTAGAGAAGGGAAAGGAGTTCTTGCCTAGACCAGCGCCAACCACTAGGTTATAGGAGATTTCAACAAGTGTTGCGTGTCCCACGACCGTTGCTACGATCAGCAGAGAGGACGGAGCAAGTGCGATAAGATCTTCTGCAACTGTTTGAAGCGCGCCGCGCGGCCCAGCTCTCGTACCTATGACAGATTGAGAATGTCTAATAGACGCTGTGCGCGCATCGACGCGCCTGGTTTTTGCTATGCTGTCAAAATCTTTGGCAGTTCGGCTTATAAACGCGCTGGGCGCAATTAATTACACTTTGGCTCTTTCTGTAATGGCCTGTATAGTTTTGGCTTTTGGACCGGTCTATTCGAATAAAGAATTGTTTGCATCGTGTCGTGTCTGCGTGTGTAATGTTTTAAGCTGCCTAGGTGTGGTTTTTAAGATTTTGTATTGATTTGTGGATGTTCTTGTTCACAACCGTGGCAGGCAAGAGAGGAACCGACTCAGGGTCAGGACTACTACTAACAACGTCGGATTTTGGGGAACCAACGAAGTGGTAGGGCAAACGTTTAAAGTCAGTCAGGTCAGAGAGATAATGTTGTTTGGGTATGAGAAGGGATCGGCTCGGTATGGGTAGGTATTCTCAAAAATACCGGTATATAGGTATTTATTCGGTATTTCCTGAAAATATTTTGCAAAATGGAATAACTCAAATTCTAATATCCAAAATTAAAAATTTAGAAATCTCCAAGGTCAGAGGACGGGAAATTCAGCAAAGCAATGCGATTTATAGTTTCTAGCTTGGTTCTGTAAAATGGTTCTGTAAACCCAATCAACAGTACAGAGAGACCTAGACATGAGCAAAGGCGGGCTAAAGAGGGTAGACCCCGCTTAGACTTAGCCCCCTCAGGCCGCCGCTACATTCGCCCCTTCGGTATTTTTAGGAGGAATTTTGAATAGAAAATTAAGATGAAAGTATGTATATTAGGTGCAAATGAGCTCAGAATAGCTTATTTTAACCTGTTCTAGCGAAAAATAAACCTAAAAACCTTGATTTTAGTAAAAATCAGACTTTTCCGCTTACCGTCCCCTCAAGCCCAAGCCACCGCTATCCGCCCTCAGGATTTGAAAATTTACCACCCCCTCAGCTGAAATACTAGCCCATGTTAGGAGAGACTAGTCACTTTTGCTAGACAGGTAGCTACGATTAACTAACAGCACCTGTACTTGACCTGTAATTAGCGATTTTTGACGATTTTTAGCCGAAAATTGCGAATTTTTGCGAATTTTAAGCGTTTTTGAGCGCCCAAGCCCCTCCCTAGAGTTTGGACTCAGACCCCCAAACCCCCTGGTTTGTTTGTTTTAGAGTTCCACTGTCCATTTGAAACAGCTGACACCCCTCTCTCTTTATAGAGCCCTGCAATGGGGTGGCAGGGCTACAAACAACCCTCCCCTTTGCTGTCATTAGGCGCACCGGCAGCACCGGTTCGGTTCCCATTTACCTACTGGCCATCACTGGCTTTTGGCGGCCTGGGTTGGGCTTTACGTCCACTATACCTTGTACAGGCTAAGCTAGGTTTCCCTAGCGAATTGCGAGGGAAGCAGCGTGCATTTCACTTATGCATGACGCACTGATGCTCTGATTTTGATACATCGACACTACCCCCAACAATTTGGAAGTTAACAGCTTCTGTTCAGCACTGTGATCAAGTTTCAAGCTTCGACATTGATCGGGATTAGGCTTAGAATGAACTTAAACGTACTTTTAGGATCTATCTTAGCCTCAGCTTAATCAGTTAGGTTTTCGCTAATGTGCGGGGATAGTGTCCCACAATTGCCACTTTCTAGCGAAAAA
Source organism: Sabatieria punctata (assembly GCA_030248155.1). NCBI lineage: Eukaryota > Metazoa > Nematoda > Chromadorea > Araeolaimida > Comesomatidae > Sabatieria > Sabatieria punctata. The sequence goes on from JASANB010003364.1 coordinate 37,531, forward strand.
CAGCAGCGCCGCTACGCCACTTCCATTCCATCTCTGAAAATTGGCTACCGTAGTTAGAAGATAGATGTTTTCGTGTTGAAAAACCAAAGACTATGTCGAGTACGGTAGCTAGAACCGAACGGATCTAAGAGAATCGAAAATTTTTTAACAAAGCAGAAACCGAGTGGATTGTGAATGGCCTATACTTCCAGTCGCTTAGACCGGTTTCGAACTCACAAACAACCGCTCTCACGGATGCCGGGTCCGCCGTGACACACGGGATAGCTTAAACTACCTATGGCTAAGACGCGACCTTCGACGGACGACCTGTTACATGTACGGTATGTATATATGTAGGTACTGTTTCAGTGGCGTATCCAGGATTTCGGAAGGGGGGTGTAAAATTTTGAAAGTGCCTGGTTGGGCCGCTGCCCAACCAGGGTAAGAATGTTTAGCAAAATTTGCCTTCAAAAAAGCGTTTAAAACACATTCCAAGCTTAAAATTAACAGAAATTACAAGTTTTAGTAGTTTAAAGTGGCCTGGTTGGGCTTCTGCCCGACCATCTCCTCGGTTGGGCGAGAAACTTTTGAAAATTTAGCCTTCTAAAACGCCTTTCTTCAAAGGCATTCTGAGCACAAAATAGACAGTTTTGGTACATAATTCATCAGTTTCGCTTATTTTTGACAGACTTTCCCTTCCTACCTCCACCGCAAAGGGGGCAGTGTACCCACCCTACACCCCCTGGATACACCACTGTACTGTTTTACCGATTTAGACTACAGTACCGTCAGCTACTGTGGGAAACATATATGTTTTATGTATATGTTTTAAAACATAAATATGTTTGTTTTTGGGAAAACATATATGTTTATGTTTCTCAATATGTTTGCATGTCAAATATGTTTTGTATTTATATGTTTTGAGGCCAATATGTTTCTGGAAACATATACATATTTTTACTATAGGAATTCATGATTTCAAGACTTTTGGTTGCTGTTTGACAGTAAACCTTTCCAAAATCTGACTTTCACTTAAACTTATTAAATCTGAGTATGCTATCTAAACTGTTGCAAACCGTTTTAAACAGGAAATTCAGAATCTCAAGTTTGAATTATCGAAAATTGAGACAAAATATAAGTAAATAAGCGACTTTTACACAAATATGTTTTATGTTTAAAAATATGTGCATATTAAATTTTCAGAAACATATAACTATATTTGTTATTTATATGTTTGATTGGCGAAAAACATATATGTATAGTTATATTAATATGTTTTAAAAATTTCGACATTTTCCCACTGTACGCGTCAGCTACGAACGGCTACATAACTTTTAAAGGTTAACTACAGTACCTAGCTATAAAAAGCTAAACGCAACTTTGTTAGCTAAATTGGGCTAAAAAATTAAATATAACATATGGCTGTTTTATAGCGCACTTGTCAACTAACGCGCACAGATCTTAAAACTTGTTCAACGCACCTGACGTCGTCAATCAACCTTTGCGACTAATTCTGCAAACTAAGAAGACTTTTAGCCACCAATTTGTTAAATCAAAAACCAGTTGTGGAGGCGAGCTCTGTTTTTTAGGAAAATTCAGCCAACTTATGACAGTTGTAGTTTGTCGAAAAGCGCTGCTCGATCGAATATAAAAGTAGTAGAACTGAACGAATCAAATAGTCGTTCTTTCTTGCTGTTGTCTTTTGCTATCCTAGCTATCTTAGAAAAGAAAAGTGTGTTTCAAAAAAGTCTTAGGGGAACCGACGAGTGACTGTGGTGCGTAAGTGTAACAACGTTCCCTCCCTAGTAATTTGCGCATAACGGAAAAAGTCAGCTATTTGTGTAAGTTGGGCCAAAATCGATTTTTTCAGTGAATTAGAATCCAGCTAGAGTCGTTGGGGGGATTTCAAAAATATACTTCCATTGACGCAAGTCAAACGGTTCGTTCCAAAGACTACATACCGTTAAAATTGAGCGGAAATGCGAAAAACGACCTATTTATTTCTAAACTCCAACTTTCGAAAGTTTAGCCACTGTGGTGAAGGCTGATTTGAATCCGCACAATTTTTAAGCCAAACGGCCTCTTTCAAAAAATGCGTTTTTCTCGTAAACTTAGTAGTGGAGAATCCCAAAAACACGCCCTACGAAAATCCTAAAAATTTTAGCCCAGACAATACAATACATTCTGCAGCACAAAATTGGGCTTTCGCCCTCCCTAGAACCCAAAACAGGGCTTTAAGCAGTGTTTAGCAACTCTGATAGCGCTTTTAGGTTACTTTGAAACCCTGATCAGGGTTTTTATGAAGCCCTAAAACGGCTTATTAACTGCAGTCAAATCACTAAATTGGGTTTTTCAGTAATCTTAAACTCAAAATAGGGTTTTGCGCCAGCTTTAGAATCGAAATTAAGTTTTTCTTATTGTTGTTATGACTACTAGTCAAAGTCAAAGTCATAGTTAATACTTTTGTGATATCGCAGTCAAACGGACAGGTGTCAAAGTCAAAGTTTGACTACGTTCGTTACCGTAAATACATTGTACGTAGTCAAACGAAGACCAGGTAGTCTAACCGTTTGACTATGACTCCGTTTTGTTATAAGAGGCAAGCTTTTCAGACGTATTTTACCACTTTTCGCTGTTCGCAACAAAATATTAGACACATTTGATGCATTTTTAAGCACTATAGAACGCCAAACAACCATTTTCTCTAAAATCCTGACAGCAACGAAGCATCAGTCAGTGAATCTCTACTTGATTCAAGTTCCGCAAGTCCAAGATTAAAATCATGACATACAGTAGAATATGTACACTTTTTGGTCAAAGAAAGAACAAGAATTGGTTTAAAACACAAAGGGCATTTTATTCAATTTCAGTTTCTTTTGCCGAGCATGCTGTTTTTGGTTTGCAATGAAAATTTTGGAGGGAAAAACAATTCTGCCGTATGTTTTAGCACCCAACCAGTGTTTATTTCGAAGTGAATGATTTATTGATGGAATAACATCCATTTCAGGCTGACCCCTGGCGACTGAAACATGATAAATCCCTGAAAATGTCGATTTGACTCTGTTTCAAAAAGTAGTCAAAGTAGTCAAACCAGTGGTCATAGAAGTCAAACGGTTTGACTACGATATAGTCAAATTTGACTACTCTGGTATTGTACTCAAACGGACGGTAGTCATAGTCATAGTCAAACGGAAATTTTGGTATTGTAACAACACTAGTTTTTCTGGACTATTTTTTAGATCCAAAACGCATTTCAAACTGAATTTTATCGCTAAAATTATATTCAACACGTAGTTTGAGAGCAAACAGGTTTTTATTGCATTTGTTATTTATTGCATTGCAATATTGGTGTTTTCGATAATTTCTTCAACCGGAACTGGGGTTATAAGGCATTTTTAATGCAAAAACAAGGTTTTTAACTCTTCTTTCGGTATAAATAAGGTTTTAAAGCAATTTTCGCCCAAGAATTCCCAAAAAAGTCCATAAAACCCACCTTTGGACTAGAAAAAAGGTCGCAAAACTCGCTTTGGACTTCGTCTCAAAATCCTATTTGGTATTTGAAAAAGCCCCCTCACCACGGAGAATAAACCCACCGACCTGTATGGTTTAGTATAAGACTACTGTATAAACGGTCTTTTCGATCAGTTTTTGGTGAATGTTTTATAAACCAAGAGAGCAGTACGGCTGTGGTTTTCAGTATACATTATATTAAAAAGTCCGCATCGCTTCATGCATTTCTGGTTAAATTGGGACAACTGATTAGAGAGTTATAAGTAAAAACTAGTTTTGGGGCTAAAAATGTCATAATTCTGCCGTATAAGGAATTATGCAAAAACCATCTCGTATGTGGTCGTTTCTACTTTCATACTAACCAAAAACACTACTTGGTCCTAATCCCTGATACTGTAGTACCTACGTACTTTACATGTCTTTCAGGCGTTTTTGCACTTTTTACATGCAACTCGCATTACTACTATTGATCCATTTAGGGATATTAGTTCAAAATGAAAGCCGCTCTCGTTCTGCTGGCAGCTGTCTGTTTGCTGCAAGTATCAGCGTGGCAGTGCGGAAGCGGTCGTTTCTCGAGGTTTTTCGCCGCACGTTTCATCGAACTAGACTGTCCCGGGGCTAAAGGTACATAAAAAATTTTGCCAAGACTAACGCCAACCACCAAGTTATAGGAGATTTCAACAGTTGTTGTCTGTCGCACGACCGTTGCTACGATCAACAGAGAGGAAGGAGCAACTGCGACGAGATCTTCTGCAATTGTTTGGTGCGCGCCGCGCGGCCCAGCTACCGCACCTATGACATATTCGGAATTTCTAATAAACGCTGTGCGCGCACGGATGGCCCTGCTTTTTGCAACGCCGTCAGAAGATTCGGCGCGTCTGCTTACAGGCGCGCTGGGCGCAATTGAGTACACGTTGGCTGCTGCTGTAATGTCAGTCATTGGACGTTAGCCGTATTTCGCTATTAGCCGAGTGCGCTATTTTTAGCTATATAGGTAAGTGCCACTATTAGCTAATGAAGCTAAAGATAGCCCAATCGGGTTAACAGATAAACACGGCTAAAGTTCCTTGACAAAACGATCGATTGGCATGGCATAGTAGGTTCGGCTTTTGGGTTGGGTTTGAATTGAAACAAAACATTCTTTGCATCGTGCTTTTTTGTAATACATCCAGAGCAAGTCGTATAGGTATCATCTGAGAGTCTTTTTTCCTTCGAATACATCTGCTGGGACGTACATATTTATATAATGTTAATAAACAAGGATGCTGTGACGATTATTCAGGGCAGTGGTAAGGTAATCAATAGAACAAGAACTGCGAAAACGAACACTTTTACCATAATCTCACGCTTGGACGTCCTGAACGTGTACCATTTATGGCAGGTCGGCCATAAAGATTCTAGAAAAATTGCTGAAAATCATTTGGAAGTTGTTCAATGCGACTATACAAACAACACAAGTACTGTACACACATTGTAGGACTTTTCTTGGATAGTAATGAAACAGTATAGATTTATTAAAAAATATCCCATTGTTCTCTGGCATTCACTGAAACGTTTCCTTCTCACTCAGTTCTTTGTCAGTTTGCTTCCAAACCCATTGACTGGTTCAGAATTTCTAAGAAACGCTGCGCTCGCACGAACGCGTCTGTTTTTTCTACTGTTTTAAAAGTATACCCAAAAATACCCATACTTGGGTACACTTGAGTATTTTTGCTGGTACCTACCCATACCCATGCTCAAGTATTTTTTGGAATACTTACTCGTACTTACCCATCATTTTACTATGATACCCAAGTATTTTGTTTTTCTCAGGTGATTATAAAATGGGAAATATTTTCAATTTCGGCGCTTTGTGCGTTATAAAAGAAAAGCTCGAAAGCACATGCAGCGCACTTTAGTGGTACGGACTTACCGCAATAAGGGGCAAAAGGTAAAAAACACCAGTGTACCGGAGACAGATTGCAGCATCGAACCGCATTCTTAGTCTGCGCTGGCTAGTTAGGCGTATACCAATGGTAAAGGCGTAAAATGGTGGAAGCAAAAAGCTTGCACTTACCCCCGGCTCTATAAGGTTGCGACTGATGTGTTGTCTGTTCCGGCATCTTCTGCTTTCATTGAACGTGTGTTTTCTCAGTCTAGTATCTGTTTAGCTAAGCGCAGGCACCGCTTAGGGGCTCAGAACCTGGAGAACGAATTGACGTTGAAGGTGAACCGTCAGATTTTTGCAGAAGCTATTTGTTAGATTAAATTCTTCCTTCTACGTATGTCGTTTTGTAAGATCAATAAAACTCTTCTGTTTCATGCAAATATGTAAACTTTGCCCATTTTCATTTATTATTCGATTTTCTGCAATTATCTGCCTGGAAAATACCCAAAAATACTCATACTCGAGTACACTTGGGTATTTTTGGCAATACTTACTCGTACTCGTACCCAAAAATTGGGCATATCAAAATACTTACCCGTACCCAAAATGGGTACGTTTTGTGATACTTTTAAAACAGTAGTTTTTTCTATGCTGTCAACCTGTTCCGTGCGTTGCAATTGATTGATACTTTGGTTATGTCTGTAATGGCGCATCAATTGACAGGCAATGAATATGTAATTTCGATTGAAACAAAAGATTGTTTGCATCACCAGTAGCTGTATCTATCTACTGTTAAACTAGCAATTAGCTTTCTACGTAAGCAGTGGTGCCAGTCAGTCTAAGGTCTATTGTTTTGGCAACATCGATTTGTGTCTTAGTGCGCATGACTAATCTCTTGGTAGTTTGGCAATCGTCCTTCTACCCATTTTCCATGTCACAACAGCGCGATGGGAGGCAAGAACAGCAAAGATGATGGAAAAAATGGCACGAAAGGCAAAAGAGAAGGTAGAAGAAGAGCCAGCGATAAAGGGGGAGCCAGGAAAGGCTCTCAAGACAGTAAAAAGACGGCCTGGAGCGATAAAAGCAACAAAAGCAATAGATCAACGCGATCTGACCTTGGAGAGGACTTTCTGAAGCGCATTATCGTCTACAGGAACGGCGACAGATTTGATCCCGGCACGTTGATAACTGTAAATCGTCTCTACGTGAAAAATTGGATAACTTTTCTGGAAATGGTCACCAGAAAGGCGAAAACGCGCGACGCTGTGCACTTTGTCTTTGACATGGATGGAAATGAATGCAGAACGTTCAAAGAGATTACGGTTAGTCCATCTTGGTTCAAACTGTTAGCCATAGAAGATTGTTTAGGACCAGGAAGAGTACGTAGTTTCGCATACGATGAAATTTCAAGACATCGATTATGGAAATTTCGACCCTGATGGATGGAACACGAACCAAAAGTTCAAACCAGACGATCCGTCACCGTTGGAGTCGGTGGAAAGTAAGCACATCTATTTGTACAACAAAGATTACCGACCAACATTGGGTGATATCTGGGAAGATGAAAGTTTTGACTTGAGAAACTCCAAAAACACTGGTGCCAAAGAACAGAAAACTGACGACCAAAGCAAGAAGAAGAAAGTGGAACAAACTGACAAACGAAAGAACTCAAATAAATGATTTATGCAAAGAAATGAAATGAAAAGTTGGTTTGCAGAAAAACTGGAGCTTCGCCTACTGATGGTGGTGTCATTTGCCAGTGATCAAATCCAATCCAGATGCTGTACTGTAAATATGTACTTACTGTTTTGTGTGACTGCACTATGTATCAATAAACCAATTGCTTATGCTTAGTTTCTCTGAAACAATTCTGCTTAGCAGGCCAGTCAGCTGTAAAAAAACAATCGATTCCAGACGTCAATACTTTCTCTGTTTTGTTTGGTAACGCACCCAAACAATCTTCCTGAAAAGTGTTATGGGTTGTGGAGGAAGCAAGAAAGATACAGGCGACAGAGGGCCGCCTGAAGGCGATAACAAGGAAATAAAGCGAATTTGGATCTTTCGCAATGGCGATGAATTTGATCAAGGCTTCGGTGTCATTGTAAATAGACGAATTTTTCGAAATTGGATTTCATTTTTGGACCATATTACTGCGCTGGCCAAACTCAAAGAAGGTGTTGTCCATAAGATCTTCACCCCAGATGGGAAGGAAGCAAGGCATTTCCATGATTTAGGGGTAGGTTTTACACAAATGTTAACTCGTTTGTTTGTTTGCTTTTTCATTTGTTGTTTGACTGATATTCATTTATTTGAGAGTTCAGTTTGTTTATTCATTTGTTGTTCGTTCACTGACTGACTGACTGACTGACTGACTGACTGACTGACTGCCTGACTGCCTGACTGACTGACTGACTGACTGACTGACTGACTGACTGACTGACTGACTGACTGACTGACTGACTGACTGACTGACTGACTGACTGACTGACTGACTGACTGACTGTTTCCTTCCACATTTCTTTGTTTGTTTCTTGTGACTTCAAGCTTGTTAAAAATTGTAATATAGGATCTTGGTGAATATGTGGCTGTCCATTCGCGCTTCAGACCAGCAAACTATGGTGCTCACAGAGCGCAACCGTGGATCACAAATACAAAGGCACCAAAGCCAAGAACCCCACCTAAGCTTGACTCTAAAGATAGCCAACAAATCTATTTATATAAAAGAGAATTTCGGTCTAGTTATGACGATATCTGGGACGATCGACAGAAAGAATTTGACATGAAAAGGCATGGCGGACGGAAGAAGTTTGAGGAGGAACAAAGAAAACAGATGGAGAAAGAGAGAAAAAAGTACGAAAAAGAAAGAGAAAAAGAGTGGAAGGAAGAAGAGAAACGTGTTAAAGAAATCGAGAAGCAAAGAGATAAAGAAGAAAAAGAGAGACGAAAAGATATTGAGAAGAGAGAAAAGGAGCGAGAGAGGATAAGGAAGGAGCGGGAGAAAGAAGAGGAGAAAAGACGAAAAGAGGAGGAGAGGTGGAGGAAAGAAGAAGAAAAAGAAAGGGAAAGGCAAAGAGAAGAAAGACGCAGACAAATGGAAGAGGCAGAAAGAGAAAGACAGAGGGTCTTTGAAGAGCGAAGACGGGATGACGAAAATCGGCGTAAGGAGCTGGAAAGAAGAAGAAAAGAAACTCAACAGCGGCGATACTAAAGAGAAACGAAAACGTGCCCTATTCTCATTCGTTTGGTCGATGGATTGGTAAACAAACATTTGAAAACTTGGAGTTAATTCTATGTATACTGTACTTTTCCCTTCATATTCTTATTTCATGACCAACTTCCATGCATAAATATCTATTTTTCTACTCAAAAGACCTTGTTCATTATCACAGTTACAAACTTTAAAACAGCAACACGCAAGACAACTTTTCAACTCCACGCACTGACCTTATGTAACAAAACTTTACAACCTTTATCAGTTACCCTGCTTACAATCAGCCAACCTTTAGTTTATACTTGCCCGACGCCTAAACAGTCTATTCAAAAACATGGAAGACTTAGTCACAACGCGGCGATGCTTTGCTATAGTAATATCACTCTTCCAAATTATCCTCATAGTCTTATTCGCCATATTTGGAAGGTATGAGCCGAGTGCCCAGCCGAAGTATTCCGAAACTGACAACCATGACACCGACCTTCATCCTAGCTACTCCATGTTTCAAGATATTCACATAATGATATTCGTTGGATTCGGATTTCTGATGACTTTCCTCAAGAAATATGGATTCAGCGCTGTGGGCGTGAATTTTCTGCTATCCGCCTTTGCTTTGCAATGGGCTATAGTCGTTCAAGGTATGCAGTGCCGTTTTCGCCACTCATATGTCACGGAATACCGAGAATTTCTAATAACAAAATTTATGAAATTTTGCAGATACCCCTCTGCTTTTAAGAATGTGCTAGAAGAATAAAATGTTTATAGGTTTGCTGCACTCCCAAGGAGGTACATTTCCGATTGGAATTAAAGCACTGATGGAGGGAGATATAGCAGCTGCAGCAGTTCTGATCACATTCGGTGCTCTGCTCGGAAAACTCAGCCCACTTCAGTTGATGATAGTAGCCGGAGTTGAAATTGTCTTCTTTTCCATCAATTTTCACATAGGCGTTGCTGTATTTGGAGCTGTAGATGCAGGCAACACGTCTTCTTTGCATCACCCTCAACTGACTACACTCCATTTCAGGAGGCTCCATGTTTGTGCACGCATTCGGAGCCTATTTTGGTCTGGCCTGTGCTTGGGTGTGCAACAAGGAGTGGCACAAAGATCACAGACTAGCTTCCTCTGTCTATCACAGCGATATCTTCGCTCTGATTGGCACAATTTTCCTCTGGATCTGCTGGCCCAGCTTCAATGCAGCTCTGGTGCCAGACGAACAACAATACAGAGCCATAGTGAACACCTATCTGTCTCTCGCAGCATGTGTGATCAGCAGCTTTGCTATCTCCGTCTTTGTGTCTCCGAGAGCAAAATTGGACATAGTGCATATCCAGAATGCCACCTTGGCAGGAGGTGTAGCAGTAAGTTTCAGAGTTGTCTTGTGCCCTTGATTGTTTTCTCTCAACGGTTCCAGGTGGGTACTGCAGCAGACTTCGTCATCAATCCATTCGCGGCTCTGATAATCGGGGTTCTATCTGGTGCTTTATCTGTCTTGGGATATAGATACTTGACCCCTTGCTTGAATGACATCGGCATCCATGACACGTGTGGAGTCAATAATCTTCACGGAATGCCTGGAATCTTTGCTGGACTTATTGGTAACCCAAAACTTTACTCGTTCTTTTAATTATAGAGCAAACGCATCATTTTGTTCACAGGAATCATAGCAACTGCATTGGCCACTCCCTACTCTTATGGCAAAGATTTGCATGCGATTTTCCCTAAAACAGCTCCCATTCCCATTCCGGGAAACAAAACTGGTGAAGTACTGTTCATGGAAGGCCGAACAACTGTAGAACAGGCTGGCATGCAAGCTGCTGCTCTGGCTGTTACCGTAGTTCTGGCTATTGTTGGAGGTGTGTTTAACATGCTTCTCATTCGAAAGGTTGGTAGAAGAGGATCGGTCAGCTCAGTCTGTGTGTTGGGTTGTGATTTGGTGGGTGGTGGCCGAGAAGATTTAGTGGGTCGGTCGGTCGGTCGGTCGGTCGGTCGGTCGGTCGGTCGGTCGGTCGGTCGGTCGGTCGGTCGGTCGGTCGGTCGGTCGGTCGGTCGGTCGGTCGGTCGGTCGGTCGGTCGGTCGGTGGGTGGGTGGGTGGGTCGGTCGGTCGGTCGGTCGGTCGGTCGGTCGGTCGGTCGGTCGGTCGGTCGGTCGGTCGGTCGGTCGGTCGGTCGGTCGGTCGGTCGGTCGGTCGGTCGGTCGGTCGGTCGGATACTTAACCAAAAATCAAAGCTTTCTCTTCAGGTATGATTACTGGACTGTCCCTGAAATGGAAGCTATTCATTCACATCAAGGAACACTTTGCGTTTGATGACGATCTCTTCTTTGAGATTCCGCAGGATGATGAAGCTGAATACCAGGACACTGCACTAAACATCACGGAAATAGATGGCGGGGAAGTTATTATCAGAAATGACTTCAGTCCCTCTCCTGAGTTCGTCACTAAACCACAAAGCATTCGCAGGGATGAAGCACACAAAGTCGGGGCAACCCCGAGCGATGACACCAGCACTACCAAACCAGCGGCAAATTTGAATCCTGCCGCTAGACATGATATACATCAGTGATGCTAACCAACAGATGAGTTAGGTTCTTCGGCGGATGAAGACGTAAAACTCTGATCAATGTAATCAGTTCTTAATGGCATTAGCGTTATCAGTATTTCTTGTAACATATTGTCATTAAAATCGTTCTCAAAACTCCAAAGTAAAGTTGCAGTTGGAAAGCAAGTCCCAAAAAATAAAAAACAGTATGCAAATTTTTCTTCTTCATTGTTTCGGTTGTTTTGGTATGTTGGACTGATGTGTTGGTTGTTGTGTTGTGTTTTGTTGCTTTCTGCAGCATCACAGTCAGTCCATCGTGTCAGTTGCCCTTGGTTCAAGTCAATGAGGTTCAACGCATCCTGGATTGCGTCTGGCATTTCCAAATAACTTCTGTCCAGTACTGTTGCGAGGTGCTGAAGACTTGGAAATTCTCAGGCAGACTGACTTCAACTCTTCTTCTCCTCAACAACAGCCAGCTCTCATGATCCACTGTGCAGGCAGAGGTGCTATGTGCAAGTGGATGGACACTGACCTTCCCACTATGATGTTGGCGGCAGAATCAGTCATGCCTCTAATTAACTTTGACCCAGAGACACTGATCACTACCAAAACGGTGGAGCTGTCAACGGTAGTGCCGTTTTGCTATCAAGGTAATGATCGAGAAATCCCTCTCACAACTGATTATTTTGATGACCTGACTGACCACCGTCTTTTAACTCTTCAAGCTGTCAATGTGCTTTGTGCTTTCACTCACATCTCTACTGACCAATTCCGAATCGCCATGCCGAAATACTATCCGGAGAATCGGCCGATTCAGGAGTGGAAACTGGTAAAACCGGCGATTTTCCTTCCGATTGCATCGATTTTAACTCTTTCAGCTGTGATACTTCTTCAATGCGCTTTGTGCTTTTACTCACATCTCTTTGATATCATCGCTGCGCTGTCTTCAGCTCTCGTTGCTCTCGGGCCTGCACCCGCTCCAAATACGTCATGTCATTCCGAACGAAGGCGCCATCGTTCTTAGTTCATCGTTCTTAGGGCCGGTGTCCATCCCGAAAAACGTCCACCACAGTACACGGATCAACGCCTGCCTGTTTGATCAACAGTCTGACAATGCTGCTTAGCAATGTCGTCGTAGTTGGCGCCCCTTTCAGGAACTCCGATTAGAACCATGTTCAACTTCTTCTCAGAGCGTTGCAAAATGTCCCGGGCGATGGACAGAGGGTCCAAACACTGACGCAATCCTGGAGCACCAGGAGGATGCGAAGCAGTGTGGTGCACTTTTTATCTAGGTAACTAGGTATACCTAGTACTACCTAGTTAATATTCGGGAAAAGTACCTAGATTTACTTTACCTAGTTGTTGGTTACTCTATTTTACCTAGTTTTACTTTACCTAGTTTTAAATCCACATAACTAGGTACTTCTAGGTAAAACAAGTTTACCTAGTTTGATATTTTCAGTTTTACGTGGCTTTTTCAGTCAGCAAACCTTCAAATTTCCGGCTTTCCCACAATTACAGTGGCCGAGAGAATGAATTTCTGACTTATTTGATAAAAAAAATACAAATATTAACTTTGAAATGTGTCAAATTTCGTAAATTTTAACTTCATCATTGTTCTATTGAACCACAAATAATATTTTGACTTGATTTCGAGCGTTTTAGGTTTGCCTAGTATTACCTAGTTTTTCTGGGCTTTACCTAGTTTCTTATCTGAGAACTTTACCTAGTTATTACTTTACCTAGTTTTTTAGGTGACAACTTTACCTAGTATTACTTTACCTAGTTTCAAATTTTCAAAATGCACCACACTGATGCGAAGCAGATAGTTGTACAGTGGGGCAGGTATACTGTTGCATGCGTATACGCATTACGCATAACATTACGCAAAGTACGCATTGCATTTCAGAATGCGTATACGCATACGCATTTGAATTTCATTACGCAATATTATTACGCATTCTACCAAAAGTTTGCATATTTTTGCGTAATGCGTATTGGGTCTGAAAAATAGCTACCTTTTCTAATGGCTTGCAAAAAATTTAGTTCAAGTTCTTACCTAATGGTGGTTCATGTTTTTAGTGTGAGGTGAGGGTACCAGGCATTTTCTGAGATAATTTGAAGCTTCAACTAAGTTTTGCTTGCTACTATTTAAAAAAGAGGCTAAGTTTTGAGAGGAAAGGAAACCTGTGACAAATCCTTGAATTTAGAGTTTCTATTTCTACACTTTTGGGTGACATAAGTTGGGTTGTATGCTCAATTCTATCTGTTTATCTTTCCATGTATGTTTATTATGGTTGAATGCTACTAGACTTCTTCTTGAAATGATCATTAAAACAAACTTTTTGTTCCTGAAAGCGCATATTGCTTGCCTGTTGAAAACATACGTACTGTACATCATACATGTAACAGGTTATCTGCCGAAGGATTTAGGGTCTGGCGTCTGAGCCCGAATTTTGGGAGGGGAGTTGGGCACTAAGAAACGCTCACAAATCGAAAAAATGGCAATTTTAGGCTAAAAATCGTAAAAAAATGCTAATTTGGGCTGAAATAAAGCTAAAAGGTGCTGTTTTACAGGCGATTTTGGAAATTTCTGTGTCTGAAATTGCAAAAATTGCAAAAATTTGCTCAAAAGATTACTTACCAGAAAAATCGGAGGGGGGGTCGGAAAAATCGTCTTGGAGGGGTCCCCATCGGGGCAGACCCGCAGACCCCCTGTTTGTTACGTGTGCTGTAGATATGATGCAATTCTTTGAGGTCAGGCATTTGTCATAAAACCTCAAGCAGTCTCAAAAAACTTGGATTGTTGGATACCTAAACAACATACTGTAGAGCCAAAAAAGCTGTTCAATGAAATTTCTGAATGTTTCTGAGATTACGCGTACGCAATACGCAAAATACGCAGTAGTTTTTGCAATGTGTATACGCAAACTCATATACGCATTAAACAACAGTAGGCAGGTATTGAGAAAGTACCTAATATCAGGCATCAGGTACAGGTATTTCAAAAGTACCCAATCAGGTATCAGCAGGTATAGGTAGGTATTCACAAAAATACAGGTATTAGGTATCAGCTATTTGCTAAAAAACGTAACACTCCAGATTTTAGCCGAAATATCGCTCAAAATACCAATTTAGTCTTGAAAGGCAGCTAAAATCAGTTTTAGGATTTTTCGTCATGAAACTGCATAAAATGCTAAAAACACGCTTTAAAAATTATTGTAGGGGGTGCTGTGCTGAATCGCTTTGCACATTCATCTCTGGTGGTGTTGATCTTTGCCAGTGAAAGAAAAGCTTCTTGTAAACCGTTTTTACCAGTGCTGTACGTGTGTCCCTCTACTCAGTGTCCCTCTACCCAGGATTTTGCAAACGAAGTGTAACCTTTTTGAGATTTGTCTTTTGTTCGGCCATGGCCATTAAACAGGTGCGAGAAGATTTTGAAAATTATAGTTCTAAACCTGAAAAACATCGTGAGCACAAAATTAGCGGTTTTGGCAGTTTGAAAAGGCCTGGTTGGCCACGGTCCAACGAGGGCGGGAAAATTTTGAAGAACTAGCTTTCCAACACGCTTTTTTAATGAACAAATTTGTCTAAAACTACCATTTAAAAGTCGGTCTCTGAACCGATCGAGTCTCAGTATTCAGACCCCAAAATTGAAACTTTGGCCCAGAGAGCTGTAAGTTGGTACACTAATACATACTTATGAGTTGTCTTTCGGCCCCAAAGGATTAGTGGATTTGACGCTCCAATCCCGAGATACAGCCTTCTGAAAATCGGCCCGCTTAACTATGGGACCAAAATTTCAAACTCTAATTTCTAACCTACCAGCTGGAGTTGGAAGATAAAAATTAGGTTTTGTGCGTAACTTTTCGAGTACTTTAAGAATCTGCAGTCCAATTTTGTTTTGGAAAAAAAATTTTTTTTTCGACCTCTTTGGCGGACCATAACTCGGCTGGAACCCCCCTAGAGGCGCTTTTTTATTTCATAACTTTGTAGCGCTTTTTATAAGCTTCATTTTCGTATAGAATATGTTACGATTGCTCGTGGCCAATCCAGTGAAAATTGGCCTCAAATGTCAGGAACCCGAAAAATTCGCATTTTTCACTACAGACATAATTTTCCAAATCGAATTTCTGACTTAATAAACGGAGTTGAGCTTTGAAAATTTGGGTTTGCAGAGTACTTTCAGTGTGCCTTCGGAATATTTAGTGGATTTAGGATTTCTAGGAAAAAAATTTTTTTTCGACCTCTTTCGTGGGCCATAACTCGGCTGGCACCCCCCTAGAGGCGCTTTTTTATTTCATAACTTTGTAGCGCTTTTTATAAGCTTCATTTTTGTATAGAACACGCTACGATTGCTCGTGGCCAATCCGGTGAAAATTGGCCTCAAATGTTGAGAACTCATAAAAATTTGGCCTTCCAAATGAAGGAATTTTTCGGGTTTGTAACCTTTGAGGCCAATTTTCACCGGATTGGCCATGAGCAATCGCAGCGTGTTCTATACCAAAATGCTTTCACTGCAGATTCTTAAAGTACTCGAAAAGTTACGCACAAAACCAAATTTTTATCTTCCAACTCCAGCTGGTAGGTTAGAAATTAGAGTTTGAAATTTTGGTCCCATAGTTAAGCGGGCCGATTTTCAGAAGGCTGTATCTCGGGATTGGAGCGTCAAATCCACTAATCCTTTGGGGCCGAAAGACAACTCAGAAGTATGTATTAGTGTACCAGCTTACAGCTCTCTGGGCCAAAGTTTCAATTTTGGGGTCTGAATAGGGCAAAGGGCCAAGACTCGATCGGTTCAGAGACTGACTCTTAACATGCATTTCGCGAGAAAGTCAGCTTAGGTGACGAAGAGAGGGGGCAAGGGGGTTCATCTCACCGATCCGACTAAAATTTTATGAGCATAAACTAGACCACGAACGATGACCTTCGGCGCATATTAGAAGAAAAACACCCCCCTAGAACCGGAGCTGCACCCCCTCAAAGTTGGCTCGCCAGCCGGTTTTTGGCCAATTTTTGGACCTCTAACGACCCAAATTCAAACGTGTGCCGTTTGCGCATTTCTAAACCGACAGCTTTCGCATGCCCACCAATCGATAGCTATTTCAAAATACTTTAATTCCCCCACTCAAATTCTTCCGTATCTTGCCTGGTTACCGAGATATTTTCCGAAATGTACCAAAAATGGCAAAAATGCACCCTCCATTTTTTGCAAATATTTGCCCATAACTCCAGCCACGGAAGTTTGGGAAGGCATTCGACAAAGTCAATAGAAATTTCATGTTTCAAGTATTGAATAGGTTTGGATGTCATCCAGAATGGCTAAAATGGATCAAGATATTGTACTCTAGTCCCAAAGCGGCAGTCCTTAACCACGGTTACCTCACTGAAGAAATTGACTTAGAGAGCGGAGTGCGACAAGGCTGCCCACTAAGTCCGTATCTATTCATTTTAACCATGGAAGTACTGGCCAATGCTATTCGTCAAGACAATAGGATACGAGGAATTACCGTAAACGGAACTGAATATAAGATAAGTCTGTTCGCAGACGATACCACCTTGACATTAGCGGACGCAGACTCGGTAGCACAAGCTGCTCAGGTTATTGATCGTTTCGGTTTGGTATCCGGTTTGAGGGTAAATGTTGACAAAACTGAGTGTATGGGTTTAGGATCTTGGAAGACCCGAGGGGGCCCTTGTGGACCTTTCTTAATGAGTACAAAAGATATCAAAATTTTAGGCATAATTTTTTCTCATAACAACGAGATTGTCCACCAGAAAAACATACGTGACAAAATCACAAAAATGAATCGGGTACTGTCAAATTGGTTAGCCCGAGGCTTGACAATTGAAGGTCGCATAAATGTAGCTCGAACACTGGGATTATCACAACTGATCTACCCAATGACGGTGCTTAAACTCTCGGATTTGGAAAAAAAACAAATTGAAAAAGCTCTTTACAGGTTTATCTGGAGGGATGGCAAACCTAAAGTAAAAATGAAGACATTAATACAAGAATATCATCTTGGAGGTCTTAAAGCGCCGAGTGTTCAGGTTATTAATGACTCAATTAAGTTGAAATGGGTAATTAGGCTCGCAAAAGATAACGCTCGCAAGTGGCATACTGTAGGATTGAGAAAACTTGATAAGAACGGCGGGATAAACAACATACTTACAAGTCGATACAACTGGAATGAGTTGAAAAATCTGGTCTCTCTATTTTACAGTGAAATACTGAAGGTTTATACGGAATATTGGGACAATGTTTTGTTTAGCAACCCTGAGAATCAACCGCTACTTGCAAGAAGTATTTTCAATAACCGAGATGTCAAGACAGGACAGCCGAAACGTATGTATTATAATCCGGTTATGAAAGCCAACGGTTTGACTAACGTCCGTGACTTGTTGGGAGATGATGGTAACTTTTTGAGCTATCAGGGAGTGCTAAATCGGTATCCTGGTTTGATAATAGATAAAAAGCAATGGAACAAAATGTGGACAGCACTTCCTGTTAGATGGCGGAATCAAATCTTGGGCCAATGGGACGAACTACTGGAAGACTATGAAAGATATGACCCAGTTCTATATGAACCAAACAAAATAAGTACATCCTTGTACAAAAAATACAAGCTTTCAAAATTGTATGAAAATGCGACAGCCAAACAAAGATGGTATGAAAAGTACTGGGTGTCGGGAGAGCTGTTTGAAAAAGCATGTAGACGAGCTCATACTGTATCTAGCGACGTTAGACTGCGTAACTTTCAGTATCGTGTTGTGCACAGGATTGTTCCCACCAAGCAGTATTTGTATTACAGGAGAATAGTGGAAGATAAGCAGTGCAAACAGTGCCATTTAGGTAGCACGGAAACCGTTGAACATATGTTATATTACTGTCCACTTGCAAAACGAGTATGGAGAATGCTGGAAGCACTCATTTATGACGTAGACCATCAGCAGACCTCCTTCGATCTGATTACTGCGCTTTTTGGTCAAGAGTATGACTTACACGTTGATTCTAAGGTGTTGAACTTGCTAGGCATTTATGCAAAGCAGTTTATCTACAACCTATCAAGAAATGAAGTCAAAGAGCTGTCAGTCATGACGTTTCAACACTTTGTTAAAGCTAGTTTAAAAACTGCATTTTTTGCAAGCAAAATGCTGAAAAAAGAAGACGCTTTTAAGCAAACTTGGGGTGAATACCTACGTTTCTTTGACATACTGAGCCCGTAACAAGAGACGTATCATGTAGTACTTGCTCTAAATCAATCAATGCTAAGAAAACTGCCTCTACAAACAAACCGTGACATCAGATCCAGCTGCTAGTCATTATTTACCTACTAACCACTCTACTAATTTTATTTTAAATTTTAAATCAATAAAAACTTTCGTCAAAAAAAGTTTGGGAAGGCTGGAACTTGCTTCAAAAGTTAGATCACACTTGCCCAAACATAATCTACACAAATTGGTCAAAATCCGTGGGGGGAGCGGGGGGTGTTTGGCCCCCTCAAAGGTCTCTGGAAAAATTTTTCTTGCTCAAAATTAACGTTAAAGTAGTCTGGCTGATGCAGTTTGAGGCGCTGATTTCAAATATAAAGTCCATTTGGCTAGACTTAGCCTGGATCGGAGGATATTCCAGTCCAAATTTTCAAAAATCAATGCCAGCCTGGTGACCGTATCTTTTGATAGCAAACCTAAACCGAGCCACGGTGCAGCTTTCTAGACCTATTTTGGCCTGCTGAGTTCAAAACTAACTTCATGTTTGCGTTACGACCTCTGGTTCGGAAGTTATGGCCATCTGAAAATCATTACTTCGAAGAAGTCCAATTTTGGCGGTGCGCAAAAAATCATTTTTTTATCCAAGCCCAAAATTTTATTTCGGACCAGCTGACCGGATGTATGTTTTCCCACTGATTCCAAAAATGACTTCAATTTTGCTCTAGGACAGTCAGGGAAATAACAACATATATGGTATCAGTACGCATATATGGAAACGGTACCATATATGGTACCGGTACACCTTCAAGTGGTACCATATATGGTACCACTTCCTTATATGGTACTGGTACCATATATGGTACCGGTACCATATATGGTACCGGTACCATATATGGTACCTCTTCGATCGAGGCCTCAGGTGGTACCATATATGGTACCGGTACCATATATGGAAACGGTACCATATATGGAACCGGTACCATATATGGTAACAGGTACCATATGTGGTACCCCTTCGATCAAATCATAAGGGGTACCATATATGGTACCGGTGCCATATATGATACCCTTTCGATCGAGGCCTCAGGTGGTACCATATATGGTACCCTTTCGATCGAGGCCTCAGGTGGTACCATATATGGTACCCTTTCGATCGAGGCCTCAGGTGGTACCATGTATGGTACCGGTACCATATATGGAAACGGTACCATATATGGAAACGGTACCATATATGGTACCCTTTCGATCGAGGCCTCAGGTGGTACCATATATGGTACCGGTACCATATATGGAAACGGTACAATATATGGAAACGGTACCATGTATGGTACCGGTACCATATATGGTACCCTTTCGATCGAGGCCTCAGGCATACATGTAACAGGGGGTCTGGGGGGTCTGCCCCCCAACCCGACTTAGGCCAGCCCCCCCCCCGGATAGGGACCCCCCTCGAGACCGAGACGATTTTTCCGACCCCCCCCCTCCGATTTTTCTGGCAAGCAATTTTTGAGCAAATTTTTGCGATTTTTTGTAATTTCAGACACAAAAATTACCAAAATCGCCGGTAAAACAGCACTTTTTAGCTGTATTTCAGCCCAAAAATTGCGATTTTTTTCCATTTTTGAGCGTTTTTTAGTGCCGGACCCCCTCCCAAAATTTTGGCTCAGACCCCCCCCCGGCCGGCGCCAGACCCCGCAACTCCCCTCCCCCGTTTGGCTGATGACTTGTTACATGTATGGCCTGAGGTGGTTCCATATGGCACCACCTGAGGCCTCGATCGAAAGGGTACCATATATGGTACCACCTGAGGCCTCGATCGAAAGGGTACCATATATGGTACCGGTACCATACATGGTACCGTTTCCATATATGGTACCGTTTCCATATATGGTACCGGTACCATATATGGTACCACCTGAGGCCTCGATCGAAAGGGTACCATATATGGTACCGGTACCATATATGGTACCGTTTCCATATATGGTACCGTTTCCATATATGGTACCGGTACCATATATGGTACCACCTGAGGCCTCGATCGAAAGGGTACCATATATGGTACCCCTCATGATTTGATCGAAGGGGTACCATATATGGTACCTGTTACCATATATGGTACCGCTAGAAATTTGCTATCTATTTGCTATCAATTTGCTAGAATTTGCTACAAATTCTGCGCTCAACCAAATGATGACTGCGAGATTTTCCGATTATAAGACCACCATAGTTATTATAAGATCATGGTTTTCAAAAGGGCGTAAAAATTACCCATTTGGGCATTTTCCGATTTGTCTTGGAAGTAGAAAACTGCGGTACCGTTTAAAATCAAAACTATACATTGTATCTTAGTTTCAACAAGTTGAACAAGCAACAACAGGAAGCGAATCACAGGCAAGAATTTTCGCTAACTTTATCCCTAACATGAACACATTTAGTAGTTTTCTATTTGCCGAGTCTAGCCTAGAGACTGACTTTTGTCCTTTTGGTAAACTTGCATCTTGAAATTGGAAGCGTATAAAGTAAAACTAAGGTCATTTATGAAATTAGCAGGTCAAAATAGGCCAGAAACACTGTTTATTGATAGTAGATTACTTTCACAAGTGCCGAAACACAGACTGTCTATTTCAAGACTGCAACCTGGAAATTGGGTCATTTTCGATCCAAACTTTGACTGGATGCCACTCTGGTATAAGTGGTCGTAGATCGATTTTGCGTATATGGTTGGATAGCCCATCACATTCTACGTCCAACGCTCTACTGCGGGTCCCTCAAACTTCATGGACACCGGTATTGTGAATGATTAAATTTTTTGGAAAATTAAAACATGAATAACTCAAAAACGGGGCCGATGGCAAAAAAAGTAAAAACACCAACGTGTAGCGGACGTACTGTTGATTGGGTATACCGAACCCATACCGAAAAATGGGTATTTTTGGGAATACCTACCCACTAAATATCTACCGATTCCAGGTATTTTAATAAATACCCATACCCGGTATACCCATTATTTTGGGAATACCCAGGTATTTGGGAATCGGTATTTTTCGTCCAGCTTTGTGCATTTTTATCGAAAATTCCCCATGATCACAATGTTTTCTTTGTAAATTTGCCTTTTTGGGGCATGCAGAAAGACATTTTATTACGATATCCCTACAAAATATCGAATTTAAATGATTTTTAGTCCTCTGGCCCTGCTCCCTGTCCCAAACTTGCTATGTCATTACAAAGCGTTGGTTTAGTTTTGACTTACAATGTAACTTCACACTGCTCCATACCATGTAACAGGGGGTCTGCCCCCCCAACCCGACTTAGGCCATAGCCGTGGATGGGACCCCCCCCCCCCCCGAGACGATTTTTCCCCTCCGATTTTTGTGGCAAGTAATTTTTTGAGCAAATTTTTGGGATTTTTTGGAATTGCAGACACAAAAATTGCCAAAATCCCCAAAAAAGCACTTTTTAGCTGTATTTCAGACCAAATTAGCGATTTTTGAGCGTTTTTTAGTACCCACCCCCTCCTGTGTTAGACCGTGCTCGTTGAACAGATAGTTGTAAAGAGTGGCTACGAGTTACAGTTTGGGGTGCTATAGCTATAGAGAAAAACTCTTCGTATCACATATCAACTATGCCATGAAGCAGTTTATAGACAAATACAAGATCGGCTTGTATTCTCCTGATGTCCAAATAATACTGTAAGCCCGCAGCTATTAGACGAATTTCATAAAGGGAGAGAACCAAGCCCGGGTATCTTAGAAGTAAGAAACGCTGCACATATTCAATTTTCTGAATATCTCTTGTCAAATGAGGGGACCAAACTTGGGTACCGTATTCTAATCTAGGACGTACGTAAGTTTTGAACATTTTAATGAGAAAATCAGGATCCTTTAGTTCAAAGCTCGATAGAATAAGATTGCCCATAACGCGAGCCCTATTAGTAACGTAATTGCAGTGGGCTGTAAATTTTAGGTCGGGAGTAATCAAAACCCCCAGATCCCGAACACATTCAGAAGTGGGAATGATTGTGCCATCAACTGTGTATTCGAACATTGAGTTGAGTCGGGGATACAGATGTAGGACTGAAGATTTATGCAATGCAATATTCAATTGCATAGTCTTAGCCCAATTGAACACCGCGTTTAAATCATCTGAAGTACTGTTATTTTACTAGTGGATTTTTATTTTACTATTTACTAAATTTACTACAAATTCAGCTCTTCAATTTATTTTTAATTTTTGTTTTACTACCAATCCGCTCCGATTTTACTAATTTTTGTTTTACTAATAATTTTACTGATTTTACTACTATTTTACTATGATTTTACTACTCAGGTGAAATTTTGCATCAATGATGCCAAGATCTTATGAACAATTAATGTTGGTGCTAAATAGTTGCTAAATTTGATGATGATGCGAGGTTTTCAAGAACTTTAGAGACAAATATGTGCGAAATTTGACTGACAAAAGTGGGCCCACACATATTTTAGTGCAAAATTGATCAAGAATTTGGCTGGAATTCACCAAAAACTAGTAAAATAGTAGTAAAACTTTCATTTTACTATTGACGGTCTTTGTTAATTTAATTTAATTTTTACTTTACTATGTGCGTGGGTGCGTCGGCCAGGACAATTATCGATTTGGCCGGCCAGTAAGTGACCCAGATTGTTAAATTTTTCCAAGATTGCTTTGGCGCAGCTCCAATTTCACTAAGTTTTGTTTTACAAATAATTTTACTACCATTTTTACTGTGCTATAGTAAAATAACAGTGCATACCGGTACCGCATTCGTTTCTTTGCTAAATTATTCCCTATCACTAGAGACCTGCATGGACCGCCCTTATGAAGAAAACAATCTTTGTGGTTCGGCCGGACTGAAATCCTCAAAAAATGCTATGCATGGTGACCAGGCCCTGCCCGTGCAGGTCTCTCTCTACCTACAGTATCAACAATTGGTCTATTTAGTAGGTGGTCGGAAGACTGGGAGCGACCGGTGGTGGGGACGCGGCAGGCGGTTTTCGTCCTCCGACCAGGCCGTTCATAGTCTGTTTCTCAGCTGTTTGTCCATCTCTCAGTCACATTTACATTTTCAGTGCTGGTGCCACTTGCTCGTGCCCATTCAGGAAAGAGAACAAAGGCGCCAGAACGGCAATCGGGGCGGCAGGAAGGGCGAAAAAAGAAGGCATCAAGCAAATTTAGGTTGCCAGTCAGAAATTCTGCTAAAACAAACCCAAAGCGTCAAAGCAGTGTTTACTTCGTGATAGACACCCCGAAAGTCAATAGGACAGCCGAAAATTGCATCAAAATTAAAGGTAGGGCAGCTAAATCGTCCGCCGAATGAACTCCATGTCACCTTTGGCGGTGTGTTACAAGGAGTTATCAGAAGCACAGTAAACATCCTTTGGACCCTGAATCACACAGAACACACCTAAACCGATAGAAGGGCGCTCCTCTGCTCTTGATAAGAGACACAATAAGTATTCAAAAGATTGTTTACAATCAGTCAACCTTTAGTTTGTACTTGCCCGACGCCTAAACAGTCCATTCAAAACATGGAAGACGTAGTCACACTGCGGCGATGCTTTGCTATATTATTATCACTCTTCCAAATTATCCTCATAGTCTTATTCGCCATATTTGGAAGATATGAGCCGAGTGCCCAGCCGAACTGGTCCGAAACTGACAACCATGACACTGACCTTCATCCTAGTTACTCCATGTTCCAAGATATTCATATAATGATATTCGTTGGATTCGGATTTCTGATGACTTTCCTCAAGAAATATGGATTCAGCGCTGTGGGCGTGAATTTTCTGCTAGCCGCCTTTGCTTTGCAATGGGCTATAGTCGTTCAAGGTATGCAGTGCCGTTTTCGCCACTCATAGGCCATGCAATACCGAGAATTTCTAATAACAAAATTTATGAAATTTTGTGGATATCCCTCTGCTTTTACAGTCAGGCACTTAAGAGCCAGTCTCTGAACTGATCGAGTTTTGGCCCTTTGCCCTATTCAGACCCAAAATTTAAACTTTGGCCTAGAGAGCTGTAAGTTGATACACTAATACATATCGATAGGTTATGTAACCACCGCAAAGTATTTCCCGATTTGCCGCTCCAGTCCCGATATACAGCCGTCTGAAAATCGGCTCGCTTAACTATGGGACAACAATTTCGAACTTGAATTTCTTTCCTGCTAAAAACAGTTGGGATCTAGAATTTGGGGATTTTACGTAACTTTTAGAGTACTTTAAGAATTTTTGGTCGGTTTTCGATTTTGATGATAAAAATTTTATTCGACCCCCTTCCCGTCCCCCTAGCTCGTCTGGAACCCCCCCGCCTATGTGGGGTTTTTTTTTTCAGATTACTGTAGCGCCATTTGTTAGCTACAGATTGGTGCCAAGCACGAAAGCCCACGGCCCGGGGTTTTGCAGTAAATTGACTTCAAATGGCTGAAAATCGCATTTTTTTCAGTTTTACTATGAGACAAAATTTCGAACTTGAATTTCTTTCCTGCTAAGAACAGTTAGGACCTAGAATTTGGGGGTTTTAAGTAACTTTTAGAGTACTTTAAGAATTTTTGGTCCGTTTTCGATTTTGACGAAAAAATTTTTTTTCGACCCCCTCCCAGCCTCCCTAGCTCGTCTGGAACCCCCCTATGTGGGTTTTTTATTTCAGAGTACTGTAGCGCCATTTGTTAGCTACAGATTGGTGCCTAGCACGATAACCCACGGCCCGGGGTTTTGGAGTAAATTGACTCCAAATAGCTGAAAATCGAAATTCAACTTCGAAATTTTGTCCCATAGTAAAACTGAAAAAAAATGCGATTTTCAGCTATTTGGAGTCAATTAACTCGAAAACCCCGGGCCGTGCGCTATCGTGCTTGGCACCAATCTGTAGCTAACAAATGGCGCTACAGTAATCTGAAATAAAAAACCCACAAAGGGGGTTCCAGACAAGCTAGGGGGGCTGGGAGCTTTAGTTCAGATTGCTTGCTGGTTTAGTTCAGATTGCACTATATATGGTACCGGCACCCATGGCCATGGGTAGGGGTACCATATATGTTGCGAAATCTGAACAGAGTGCTACCATATTTGGTCCGGTACCGGTACCAATGCGAAGGTAGGGGTACCTTGTATGGTACCGGCACCATATACAGTATAGATAAAAAAAATGTCCCATCGCTTTTTCGACCTACACTCAAACGTTTCGTTCTCAGTCACTTCTTTACCGATTTGGCTCAAATTTTCAGCAAAAATTAACAACATGGTTGGCTAAATATTCTGCAAGTGTGGTGCCAAAATTCCGACTCATACTGGTTTTATGACCCG
Source organism: Sabatieria punctata (assembly GCA_030248155.1). Taxonomy (NCBI): domain Eukaryota; kingdom Metazoa; phylum Nematoda; class Chromadorea; order Araeolaimida; family Comesomatidae; genus Sabatieria; species Sabatieria punctata. Next base: position 63,171 of record JASANB010003364.1, read on the forward strand.
AAAACTAGGAATGAGGGTGGTCCACGCAAATTTATTTTTTTTCGGTAATACAAGGAGTACAGTCCTGAAACTTGCAGGAATGATTGATGTTGCTATTGGGCATAACATACTAAGCGGGCAGCCCTGTAGCTCAAAGGGCACTAAAATGGGGGAATTTCAAAAACATGACGAAATATGACTTTTCTTCGTAAAACCGGCAAAATGACAATTCTAAAGATTTTCAATTTTCAAACAACGCTGCAGGGATGGTTACTATGGTGTGGAACAGAGCTTAAATATCAGGTTCATTTATTTGTCGAACTTCCTGCTACAATCTATGTTGATTAACAACAGATTCAGTGCTTTGATTCTAGAAGGTGCAGATTTCTTAACTATGGAATTTTCACTCATGTTTTTGAAATTCCCCCATTTTAGTGCCCTTTGAGCTACAGGGCTGCCCGCTTAGTATGTTATGCCCAATAGCAACACCAATCATTCCGGCAAGTTTCAGGACTGTACTCCTTGTATTACCGAAAAAAAATAAATTTGCGTGGACCACCCTCATTCCTAGTTTTCGGGTCATAAAACCAGTATGAGTCGGAATTTTGGCACCACACTTGCAGAATATTTAGCCAACCATGTTGTTAATTTTTGCTGAAAATTTGAGCCAAATCGGTAAAGAAGTGACTGAGAACGAAACGTTTGAGTGAAGGCCGAAAAAGCGATGGGACATTTTTTTTATCTATACTGTATGTTACCGTCACCATATATGGTACCACCACAGTCGCCGAACGTGGGGCACCATATATGGTACCGGTACCATATATGGTGACGGTACCATATATGGTACCACTACCCTAGGTACCGGTACCATATATGGCACCGGCACCTTATATGGTGTCGGTACCATAAACGGCGTTAAGTGCCTGACTGTTTTATGAATGTGCTCGAGGAATAAAATGTTTATAGGCTTGCTGCACTCTCAAGGAGGTACATTTCCGATTGGAATTAAAGCACTGATGGAGGGAGATATAGCAGCTGCAGCAGTTCTGATCACATTCGGTGCTCTGCTCGGAAAACTCAGCCCACTTCAGTTGATGATAGTAGCCGGAGTTGAAATTGTCTTCTTTTCCATCAATTTTCACATAGGCGTTGCTGTATTTGGAGCTGTAGATGCAGGCAACACGTCTTCTTTGCATCACCCTCAACTGACTACACTCCATTTCAGGAGGCTCCATGTTTGTGCACGCATTCGGAGCCTATTTTGGTCTGGCCTGTGCTTGGGTGTGCAACAAGGAGTGGCACAAAGATCACAGACTAGCTTCCTCTGTCTATCACAGCGATATCTTCGCTCTGATTGGCACAATCTTCCTCTGGATCTGCTGGCCCAGCTTCAATGCAGCTCTGGTGCCAGACGAACAACAATACAGAGCCATAGTGAACACCTATCTGTCTCTCGCAGCATGTGTGATCAGCAGCTTTGCTATCTCTGTCTTTGTGTCTCCGAGAGCAAAATTGGACATAGTGCATATCCAGAATGCCACCTTGGCAGGAGGTGTAGCAGTAAGTTTCGGTGTTGTCTTGTGGCCTTGACTGTTTTCTCTCAACCGTTACAGGTGGGTACTGCAGCAGACTTCGTCATCAATCCATTTGCGGCTCTGATAATCGGGGTTCTATCTGGTGCTTTATCTGTCTTGGGATATAGATACTTGACCCCTTGCTTGAACAACATCGGTATCCATGACACGTGTGGAGTCAATAATCTTCACGGAATGCCTGGAATCTTTGCTGGACTTATTGGTAACCCATAAACTTTACTTGTTCTTTTAATTATAGAACAAACGCATCATTTTGTTCACAGGAATCATAGCAACTGCATTGGCCACTCCCTACTCTTATGGCAAAGATTTGCATGCGATTTTCCCTAAAACAGCTCCCATTCCCATTCCTGGAAATATAACTGGCGAAGTACTGTTCATGGAAGGCCGAACAATTGTAGAACAAGCTGGCATGCAAGCTGCTGCTCTGGCTGTAACCTTAATTCTGGCTATTGTTGGAGGTGTGTTTAACATGCTTCTCATTCAAAAGGTTGGTAGAAGAGCATCAGTCAGCTCACTCTGTCTGTGGGTTGTGTTTGGGGTGGTGACTGAGAGGTTTAGTCGGTGTGGGTGGTTGGTTGGTCTGATTTGGTTTCGGCTCGGCTCGGCTCGGCTCGGCTCGGCTCGGTCATGAGTTAGTCAGATACTTAGCCAAACTTACTGCTTACTGCTTGCTGAAAACCAAAGCTTACTTTTGACTTTCAAAGCTTTCTCTTCAGGTATGATTACTGGATTGTCCGTGAAATGGAAGCTATTCATTCACATAAAGGAACACTTTGCGTTTGATGACGATCTCTTCTTTGAGATTCCAGAGCATGATGAAGCTGAATGCCAGGACACTAAACTAAACATTACGGAAATAGATGGCCCGGGTGTTATCAACAGAAATGACTTCAGTCCCTCTCCTGAGTTCGTCACTGAACCACAAACCATTCACAGGCATGAAGCACACAATGTCGAGGCAACCCCGAGCGACACCACCAGCACGGAAAGAGATGGCGCGGCTGCTATCATCAGAAATGACAGAAGTCTCTCTCATGAGTTCGGCACTGAACCACAAAACATTCGTAGGGATTAGTGATGCTAACCAACAGATGAGTTAGGCTCTTTGGCTGACGAAGAAGTAAAACTCTGATCAATGTAATGAGTTCTTAATGGCATTAGCGTTATCAGTATTTCTTGTAACATTTTGTCATTAAAATCGTTCTCAAAACTCCAAAGTAAAGTTGCAGTTGGAAAGCCAGTCCCAAAAAATCAAAAACAGAATGCAAATTTTTCTTCTTTATTGTTTCAGTTGTTTCGGTATGTTGGGCTGATGTATTGGTTGTTGTGTTGTGTTTTGTTGCTTTCTGCAGCATCACAGTCAGTCCATCATGTCAGTTGCCCTTGGTTCAAGTCAATGAGGTTCAACGCATCCTGGATTGAGTCTGGCATCCCAAATAACTTCTATCCAGTTGTGTTGCGAGGTGCTGAAGACTTGGAAATTCTCAGGCAGACTGACTTCAACTCTTCTTCTCCTCAACAACAGCCAGCTCTCATGATCTACTGTGCAGGCAGAGGTGCTATGTGCAAGTGGATGGACACTGACCTTCCCGCTATGATGTTGGCGGCAGAATCAGTCATGCCTCTAATTAACTTTGACCCAGAGACAAATATTTACTCATATCGCTTGCTTGCACTCACTAACAGTATCGGCTACAGTAAGTTTCTGTTTTAATTGTTGTAGCATTAAAAAATTGCATAGAAGAGAACAGACGGCCTATCTTCTTCAGGATCAAATGATCTAGCAATTACGCATGTGCTGGTCACTCAAAACCAACCTGAGATCACAGTTGTGACTGAAAGTTCATTGGACTGGAGGAAATGTCGTAAGATATTCTTTCTCTAGTTGAGTAACAGTCTCATAAAGCTAGCTGATCTTTGTCTCAGGCTGCAATCAGTTCCGCTCTACCAAAACGGTGGAGCTGTCAACGGTAGTGCCGTTTTGCTATCAAGGTAATGATCGAGAAATCTCTCTTACAACTGACTATTTTGATGACCTGACTGACCACCATCTTTCAACACTACAAGGCCTGGTCACAATTGAGACTGAGGTGGAGCAACGCGAAGTTGAGGCTGCTTTGAAACATAAACTAAAACATCTAGGTACCATGAGTTCTGTTGATTCATTATGAATGTCTACTTATCTTCAGGAGCTGTGTTTGATGACCCGTGTGAGGTTGTGTTGTCAGGTGCAGGCTCTAACATCAGACAAAAGATGTCAGACGCTGGTTACTGTTATGTGATACCAGAAGGTGACTACAAAACCAGTGCTCAAGCGTTACAAGCATGCATGGGTGGTGCAGATCCCAGTTTCTACCAGTCTCAGGACAAGATTTTGACGCAAACGTTTGGTCATTATGAGGGCACCCTAGCTACTATCAATTCAACTGCTAGACTAAGACACATTGCTCAACTCTTTCCAGACAGTCGAGCTTGGGTAGGACTGCGATCCTTAGAGTCATACAGGAACGACACTTGGGCATGGACTGAGTTTGTCTACAGCAGTAATGCTAGAACTGAATCGCACTGGGCCAGACACAGAATGCCGCCCTATCAGCCGCTGCAACCGCACTTTGACCGCTTCACCTGGAAGCAAATTGTCAAGCAGAATCGTACTACAAACCAGAGCAAGGAAAGTCATAACTGTGTAGTGGCCGACCTGTACAGTGGCAGGGAACAGAAGATCACGACAGTTAACTGCAATGAACAGCACTCTTTTGTGTGTCAGAGCTCATATCAAAAAGGCTCTCGAGATAGAGGTGATATTGTTTGTGTGCTGTTATATATAACAGTGAATCGATTTTAGAGTATGTCTATACCCTGGAAGCCGGGGTTGATATAAGCAGCATCTGCAGTCATATATTCACTTTTTCTGATGACCAAGGCAACTGGTTTGCAGCAACCCATGGACCAACCTGGAATGGACCTTTTGCTTCGACTCATCAAGTCAAGTTCAGCTTTACTGCTAACATGTTACCCGGAACGGTAAGTTAATAACCATACAATGTAACAGGGGTTAAACCACCAAACAATGATAAAATTCAGTCTGTTATCATTTATCTGCTTTGCATGGTGGGCGCAACCGGCTTAGGGTTATCACGTGCTAATTTTAGCTGAATAAGGTAGCGGTTTCCCTGGATTGCACTGACGTGGCATTTCATGGTGCTTTCTGTCGTCCCACTATGGATCTCAGCTTCATGGTCTACACACTGTCACGGGCCTTTATAAAGCATGCACCCTTGCTCACCTACAGAAAGGTTTCCGCTCACCAAGCAGAACAACAAATACAACATGCAGCCGACATAGAATGGCGCCCTCGAATAGAGCAACTACCAGTCGACGATGTGATCGAAATCCAGGACCCAAACTTTCTCACTGGTTCAGCAGTTGTGCGATCTCAAGAAGTCTTCAGGGAGATCCAAGCAGAGGCCTACCAAGGCGCCATAGCTAGTACAGCTGAAGAGAACATGAAGAACGTGATGGCCGATTTTCTAGAGCACATATTTCCTGGAGAGAGACCTCATATCTTACGGCACCTGGATAAGCTACACCTCAAGCATCCATTGGTCCGCAGGATGCTTCAGCGACGTGCTGCCATGACCGCAGAACAGGCACTGCACGATGTTGGGGTGCTGTTAGCTGCTCGTTTAAGGGATTGGAAAGGTCGGAACATGCCGTGGATGGACCTGAATGACCTGAGAGACTGGGCTGTCAGAGCTCAAACCACTCGACAACGGGCTTACCTTTTGGCAGATCCTGTGACATCAGAGCTGGTTTATCAAACGTTTGGCGCACATATGGATCGGAAGACATTCAGACGATGGCAAGATGTGCTAAAGCCTCAGATGACTGCTAAGGAATACCTTATAAGGCCTAGAACTACAGAGGGCTATAATTCTCTTATTGGTCGCCTTGATGAAGGTGTGCTCTTTTGTTGAAATGTCAGTTGGCGTTTGACTTTGATGAGTTTTAGATCTACGTGACCTTTCACAGATCGCAATAGAGGAACCTCCCGAGGTACCGACTGGCCGACCAGCTCAAGGCACTCCACTCTCATCACAGTCATCTGCATCATCAGAAACGTCTTTAGCATCGATTGAGCAGGAACAGAAACTTGGTATATCAGGAACCTAGACATTGGCTAAACTTTTTGTGAAACGATTATAATTTTTTGTTTGGTGTTCTACAATTCTCTGAGACTAAATTTAGGAGGTGAACTCACACAAGAACAAACCCAAGACATTGAAACAATTGAGCAGCAACATCTGCAATTTCAAGCCAGCGGCCAGCAATTGGAAGCCATCCTGACTGCTGAAAAGAAAGCTTGGCTAGAACAGGCCTATCGCTTTGAAAACACCCAAATTGCACTTGAACATGAGGTGGCTAGAATACAGCAAACCATCACAAAGGCCCAAGGACGTCCCAAGGAGTTTACGCGTCAGGCCGATCAGCTTCTCAGACATAGGGAGAGCATTCAACCTACAAAATCAGGGCTCTCTCTTCCAGAGCAGGTTGGCAGCCGACCAGCAGGCGTTGTTCAAGTGGATGAAGAGCTAGTGGCGAATGGAAAACTTTTGCGTGAATGGAAGACTACACAGCTAGCTGACATCAATACGAGAGTGGACCATGTTGAAACTGCAATTGAGGGTGCAATTGGAGAAAAACCGTCACTGACTAGCATGTTGCATAGACGGAAGAAGTATTTGCAAGAGGACATGAGTGGGTCTCAGTTACTCAACCAAAGGGAAGAAGAAGTGAAGCTGATCGATGAACATTTACATGCATTGAATGAGCATCAAACCAGGTTGAACCACTTGAAAGAGCAGCCAGATCTACTGAGAGAGGAAGCAGCAGTACTGGAGGCAGATATAAACAACATCGATGAAGAGCTGTGGCCAATTATGGCCCAAGCGACCGGTGAGTTAGTGGAGAAAATCCGTGCACTACCTACTGAAGTTGCTGAAGCAGACAAGGCGGCCAGAGAGAAATTGTTAGCTCTCGCTCAACAGTATAATGCCATGGTTTGGTTGGATAAAGAAACATCTCTTACTCCAAGCGGAAGGAGGCCTAATAGTTTGATGCCACAAATGGAAAATTTGTACTATGAGATCGTTGAAACTGCAAAAGAACTGTCTTCTGGCTTGCCGACAGCTAAACCAAGTCGTTCAGCAGCAGTTCCACCTCTTCGAGAAGGTAAATGGCAACAGGGTCATTCATAAATAGCCTTGTTCGGATTACTAACATATTCCTTTTCAATTTCTGAGCAGTTTAGGAAAGGACTTCCTCGCCAAAGGCAACCTCGGTTTCCGGAATGATGTCTCATGATTGTTGCTTACTGTATTTCAGGTTCTGCTTTACTAACCGACAGCAATGAAGCCTGGCTAGACGAGCTTCAGTCCAAACACCTGGCCCACCTGACAAGTGGTTCGGAAGTAAAGGCCCGTCTGTTTGAAGAACAAAGGATATGGCTTGCAAGAGCATTGCGTTTGGAAAACGGACATACACAGCTGCAACAAGAAGCAGATGTCATAGGTCAAATGCTGGAACATTACACAGCAAATCTTGACAGACTAGATCAGCTGATAGCCAATGACAAGCGAATCACTGCTGAACTGAGTCCATTGCTGAACGCTCAGTCAACTGGAGAATTGTATGACGAGGTCAAATTAAGCCAGTTAGAAGCAGAACTCGGAAGTAATGCCGATAAATTGGTTGATGAAATGAAACACGTTCGTCCGATCGATTTTCAAGAAATGAAATCGCTGCGCTATAGATCGAAGCGACTGGAAAAAGCGCTGACAGAAGCAAAGGTGGAAGAAAATAGCTTATCAGCCCAGTTAACAACGAGACAAGATAAACTAGTAAATGAGCTGCTAGAAAGATCAGCTCCCACAGATGTAACTGACCTGCTAAAAGGAGAGTTGGAACTGCTCACTGAGAAAATTCAAACTCAGCTAGCCAGGAAAACAAAGTTGGATATCCTGAAGTCAAAACCACAAGAGTTCGAACTGAGCACACAAGCAGTTGAAGAAGGCATCAGAGAGCTTAATGAACAACTTGCCCGATTTTTGAAGCGCACAGTGGCTAATGAACTAAGCAGGTTTGAGGAGGTGCTGGCTGACCTGAAACAAAGTCCAGACAGTGCATTGCATAAGTCAACCATAGAGAGAATGGAAGAGCTGAGTGAAAAATACCAACTTCTAACCAACAAAGCGCATGACACTGGAAAAGTGAGGCAGCTACAGGATCTTTCAAAAGAGGAAATGGAACAGCTGTATCAAGAGATAAGAAAACTGTCTAAAAAGGCAGATCAAGGTGAGCGAGCATTATTGTACATACAGTCATAGTGTTCATGGGGTTATGTTCTCAATGAAAGTGCAAGCACATCATCAACCTCCGTGTGGCCACAAAAGTGATGTTTTGTAAGACAGCTTTATCGAAGTTTAACTCATTTTAGAAGTTCACCTTGCACAAGCTGAAGACATTCAGCAGAAAAAGCAGTTCGAAGCCACTGATCAGCACGTTGAGGCCTCCCATGCTACAGTAAAGCATGATTGGCTAGATCAAGTCTATCACTTTGAAAGCGCAAAAACTGTGCTTGAGGATGAAGCTGCTGAGATACAAAACATCATCGCGAGGTCTCAAGCACATCCTCCAGATTTTGCTCATCAAGCCAATGTACTGCTCGGATATATTAGAGAGGATATTCAGCCGTCTCCCATATCAGCCATGTATGGTACACGGCCAACAAGCGGACAATTAGTTCAGCCAGGTTCTCCTGGGGAGACTCAACTGCTGATCACCAGTGGAACAGTTTTGCGTGAATGGACCACTCAACAGCTCGCCGAGATCAATAGCAGAGTGCAACAACTGGAAACTGCAATTGAGAGTGCAATAGAAGAAGAAGCACAACTGAGGATCAAGCTGCTTCAACGCAAGAAAACAGTGCAACAGGACCTGGCTGAGCCTCAAATGCTCACTGAAGGTGCAATAGATCAGAATGCTGCAGAACTGCAACTTATTGATGAGCACTTAGCCGCATTGGACGAGCATCAAGCTTCGCTGAAAGAGCAGCCAATGGTGTTGCGACAGAAAGCAGCAGCAATGAAGGCAGAGATCAACAGCATCAATCAACAGCTATGGCCGTTAGTCAAGGAAGCCACTGGAGAGTTAGTAGAGAAAATTCGTGCACTGCCTACAGAAGTCACAGAAGTAGACCAAGTTGTCAGAGACAGATTGGCAGCCCTTGCTGATCGCTATGATCAGGTTTCATTTGAATCAGAGTTACTTGAACAGCCTACTACTTTACTGCCGGAAATGGAAGAATTGTGTAATGAGATGAGTGACACAGCTCAACAACTGACCTCTGATTTGCCTGAAGCGATTCGTGCACAATCAGCTGCTCAACTTCAGCCTGTGCCCACAAGTGAATAGCAACAGATTTAGGGGGCCTTATTGATCTGTACTAGCAATATTTCAGGTCCTAAACTAACTGAAAGCCAACAGGTCTTGCTGGATGAGCTTCAGGCAAAATTTTTGCACTATCAGGAAACAAGTGGCTCACGCTCAAAGGAGGCCGGTGTGATTGCAGAACGGAGACGTCAGTTGAAGTTCATACTGCTGTCCGAAAACAGAGCCTCCGATTTGCAACGAGAAGGAGAATTTATAGGTCAAATGCTTGGACAGTACACAGCACATCTGGACAGAATAGAAGAGCTAATAGCGAATGATAAACGGATGACTGAAGCTTTGAGACCACTGCAGAGAGCTCGACTGGATGGGGAACTGTATGACGAGGTCAAATTGCAGCAGTTAGAAGACGGGCTGAGAGCCAATGATGAGCGATTGTTTTCTGAAATTAGAAGCGTTTATCCGATCGACATGCAACAATTGGCCCAACTCTATAGAAGATCAAACGAACTGAAACCAGTTGTGACACACGCAATCAGCTTTGAAGCTCGCTTTGCTCAAGGGTTAACCAGGCGTCAGGCTAAAGTACAAGAGATGCTGGCCCAGCCACATCATTCAGACCCGATCGACCTGCTAAATGAAGATCTGGAATTGATCACTGAAAAAATGCATACTCATGATGTTCAGCGAGCAAATTTGGAGATACTGCAGTTTCAGACTGACGAATTTAAACAGAGTGCACAAGAGACTTTTGAACGCATCAGAAGTCTTGAGGAACAGGTTGCTCCATATATAAAGCGCATAGCAGTGGATGAATTAAGCAGGTTTGAGGAGATGCTGACCGACCTGAAGCAACATTCAGCCACTGCCCTGTTCAAGTCAAACATAGCGAAAGCTGAAGAACTTACAGGAAGGTATAGAGTTCAAATCCAGGAGTCACAAAGCACGAAAGCAGTGGAAGACATACAAAATGAACTGTACAGAGAAATAAGACGAGTGACGCAAAACCTTGAAACGACACATCCTGAATCAACAATTTCTGAGGCCTCTACAACAGACGAGCTCTCATTACCCATTGAACCAGATAGAAGCAGCAGGGCGTCTTTCAGTACTGATAACGGTGCGTAATTGACAATCTTAGGCTTAGGCTTGTGGTGCTTTCTATGACAACAGTGCCGTGTGTACTGTGCATGAAATTTAGTGCCTGGCAAATCTTAGCTCAGAAATTAGTACATTTGTAGTAGTGATTGACTGATAGACGTTTTTAGACTTGTCAGAGCTTTCACAACCTCGTGGAATTCCGGCGTCAACCGAGGCAACGGCGGTGCCGGAAGTTCTAGAGCCAGGCTTGCTGTTTCCACACCCACCTACAATACTGCCCTCAACATCAAGAATATTGAAGTTTCTGAGATCGATTCGCAGCAAAGTTTGGCACCGAGGAGAATGGATGAAGTTCAACAGACCTGCCCTCATACCTCACTCGCTGCAACAGGCTTACTTGACAGGCAGGAACTTTGAAGTGCTTGTGCACGGAGGCTCTGGTGTCAGTCCACAACCACTAGCTGCCAATTCTGGAAAAGCAATTGAAACTGCTACAGATGAGAACAATGTTGCACGACAAAATGGCACTGATTATGCACGCACCATGGCTGCACAAGTTGGCATGAGCGAGTTTGTGCTAAATTTTCTCAGTATGATTCCTTTCGCTTACAACCAGTTCTTTGCTATTCCCAAGCTTGCCATGTGTGGGCTGTTCTACAGTTCCCATCGTCGTTCTCACTCCTGGTCACCGGAGTCCTCGCGTTTGGGCAGCATCAGACTGTCTCTCCCTGAGCTGGGCTTCTCTTGGTATTTTGTAGATGATCAGCGCAAAGTCATTCGACCAGCCGGCTTCAAATTCCTTGGACAACAACATGCCGATTTTAGACTAAGCACTGGAAATGCGACTGGTTAGTTAGTTGATAATCCAATTTTCATGCTGTCTCATCGTTAACTCCAGTCGATGCCCATTTGTCAACCTACTGTCTCTCACTAGCTTTCAGTTGCTTGGGTTGGGACTACTGAGCTCAGGACACAACATAGTTATTTCTTTCAGCTCCAAACTACAAAACCAATCCTTGTGAAAGCCCACGATTTGGTGAGTCAGTGTTTCGACTGCAGGAGGACCAAGCTGAAAATTGTTTCACCATTCCACTGCACCTGGCTGCTAACTACGATGAGGCCAGAGCTTATTGTGAGCACCGACAATTGTCATTGGCAGTCTTACCCAACCACCCAACTGATCTCTTTTCATCTTTGCTAGGCCAACTAAAGCAGGTCAGTTCTCAGAGACTTCGATCAATAAAGCATCATGTTGCTGTTGCAGCAGCGTCTGTTCGTGACACACAACTTCTGGCGGCAGCAAAGGTGGCGTTACCCATTTATAGGTCTAACAAGGGTCCAAAACCAGTGGATGTGGGCCCACACCTACGACCATTTGGTCTGCAGGAATCAAACCTGCACCTGTCTAGCGAACACTGCACAGGGTTGTGGTCCCTTGAACTGGCGAGAGGATGCCTTTGTTATGACTGAGAGTGCACTCAGAAGTGATTGTGGCCTGATCAAATTGAGCGCTACCAAACCAGAATTGGTTATTGCACCGTGTCAGCAGGATGTTGCACAGCCTGCGCTTTGTCAATTTGGCCCGTATAGTGCGTAAATTCCCCCTGAGCATGAATAATTGACGGATTATTTGTAGAACTTCGACATTACTGGATTGGCTTGTACTGTGAGCATCCACAGCGCAGACAAAGCTGTCACTGGCTGGACGGCACTCTATTCTTCTTTGACAATTTTCTCTCACTGCCTGGTCTTACTTCTGCTACCGATAAACACAATTGCGTTGCAGTGCGTGCAGACGCAACTAGAAATTTGTTCAGTGAGTGTTTTTGTGTTTTACTGTCAGTATTCTAATATTACTGTCACCTCGATTCACCTCGATTCTGATTTCTTGCAGAGTGGGTATTGAGGCGCTGTACTGATTGGCTACCTTGGGTCAGTGAAGTTATGAGATATTGTACGAGTGAGTGAATTGAGACATTCGTCCTTCAATGTTGCAGTGTGTTTTACAGAATGGGGATGCAGCAAAAACAGTGATGAATATTGCTCAGGGGGCAAGCAGGCTACAAGCTCAACTGCGCAGTGCAAACTTCGCATTAATACTGCTTATCCGTTGATGCAATCCAAATGTACACAACAATTACGTTATTTAGTTATATTTGTATTGCATTCAGGTTCGGAAATTTATGTACCTGGCTATCACACTTCCATCCAACCATTGCTCCAGTCAGGCTGTTATTTGGTCTGGACGCATAAAGACAAAACCAGAACAGCTGAATGGTGGTGGGACAACCAGAGGAGCAATCCGCCCACGTACCAACTGGCGGTCATTCATACTAACTCTGACCTGCTGCAACTGGCTGTTCAAGTCTTCAAGCAACAACAGAAACAATACAATGCACTAGTGGAGGCTGAGAAAGCAACCAAACTGGAGTTCTGGAATGAGGCTGCCGAATACATCACGCAGATCAGTTCAGGATTCCTAAGAAATTGGCGTAGGACATTCAAGTGGTATGTGTTGCTGTTGCTGGAGTGGGACACTGGAGAAATAGCCGAGGACTCGCCTGATCGCATGTCAACCTCTCTCAGATCTGCTCATGTCTATGTTGATCCTTTTGCGGCTACTGTTGGAGCCAAATGTCTTAGGTAATGTTAGGTTTTAGGAAAAGATGAAACTGTGAAAAGATGTACGGCACATTTTGCATTCAGGAAGCATCGTCAACATTGGCCAGAAATGTGGAAATACCAGTGTTACTGGAGTCTAGGAAGAAAGTTGCTGAGGACAGCAGGCCTAGATCCTCGTTCGGATTTCTGGAGAGTGAATGCTGACTCTTGCATACAACCGAATTTGCTGCCTGGCTACAAGTGGGAGATGATGCGGTTTGACAAATGTTTTCTTTAATCTTTCTAGGAGAAATGACTGTAACTTCTGGTATCAAGCTGCAAAACGGAACATTCAGGAAGTTTGTGTTGCTCTAAAACCTAGTGGACCCTCGGTTACTAAAAACACTAAAGGTTAAATGACAATTTTTATACGAAAAGCGAGATTTCACAGAGATCTGTTCAATTTCAGTGCTTATGCCTTACCCATGTGATAATAAGCATGGCAGTTGGGCGGTGCTACAGTCAGTTGAAAGCTTTGATTCTCTTGATGGTCGAATTTTTCCGATGGATCTTATTGTTATGCCTTATCGCAGATGATTTTCGTTCTCCTCTATGAGAGAATGCTCAAGACTTGTAATTATCTCTTGTATATGTAAGAGTTCCTTAAAAACTATAGTGCACACTTTATGAAGTTTTACTCCGTAGGTAGCCATGTACTTGTACATTTTTCTACTACACTACATTTCTTATTTCTACTCCAAGAACGCAATGCGTAGCCTCAAAACTCAAATTTTGGGTCTAAGCATAAAGGTCACAACACAACAAAACAACAGTTATCATTATTATCAACAACAGAATAAGAGAACCAGAACCAGTAAAGCATGAAGAGTTTTCATTCTTAGCACAAACAAAGCTCTGCGGAACGCAGGGATAAGTGTGCCACAGTCCTTGTCTGAAGGCTAACCAAGAGCCCTGGACACACAACTGCGTCCTCGTATTATCAGGCTCTCCGGGACCCCAATTAGCGAAGTCGAATCGACTTCCATCAGTCCAGGCAAATATGTTTGTGTGACCTAATCTATGCGCCCCTATCCACGGGTAGTATTTGTGTTTGGCCAGCGATCTCAGCACAAAATCGTTCTCTGTCTTTGAGTGAATGGAGGCGAGATGAGCGCCGAGAGTCTGGCAGAACAGCTCAGCTCTACTCCAGCTGCGTTCTCTCTCGATCAGCTTATACATACGTCCAGTTTGTACGTCCATGGTCCAGTTGAAGTACGTCCAGGTTTTGTGAGTTGCAACTAAAGTATCGGTATTGCACTAATTTTATGACAAACCCATTTTTTACGAATTTCCACGGCCCTCAATAGTTTTGAAACTAAAGATGCAATATTTTCGACCTCACCCCCTTATAAGAAGTTAACCGGCTAACCGCCAAAAGCTTTGAAATTTCCGCTCGCTCTCCGCGCTAATGATTTTCTATCCAATTCGTTTTCTTTCATATGTCAATGCTCGATAAACTGAAATGCTGTTCTCTGTTTTAAAATTGCAAAAGATGGGCCAAAAATGCGTGATGCCCCGTGGTAAACTCTTAGGGTGGGGTGGGGATCTAAGAACCACCACCTTTCCAGTAATTGACCATAGTTGGTGGGTAATGGGTGAGGAATCGGTGTTTTTGGAAACCATATTTATCGTTTTTGCTTGTTTAGCCATACATGTAACAGATCTCGGCCGGCGTGGGGGAGGGTGTTTTTTCCGTCAGGTGGGGGGTCGAGTGGGGTTTCGCCCATACGGGAGTCCAAAATTTCAGAAACGCCAAATCGCCTGAAAATGCGGTTTACCACGGTTTTTCAGTAAGGACGCTAAAATCGCTATTTTAACCTGCCCATAGCGTTAGAGCTAACAACAAGCAACAAATGACAAAAAGGCCTTCCAAAAACACCGATTTCTCGTAAATATCCCTGATACCCTGGGGATGCCTGAACTGTCTCCGGGGGGGTGAGTTATGATTTTAGCTGCTGTGTGTTTTTAGCTCTATAACGCTACTGTATATGGGAGCGATTTTTTAGCCTCCTTACTGTGAAAAACGTGCTAAAACCGCACTTCCTTCCAGGCGTTTTGGAGCTTTTTAAAATTTTAGACCCCTGTCTGGGCGAAACCTTCTCAACCCCTACCTGACGGAAACCCCACGCCGGCCCGGACCTGTTACTCGTACTGTAATTTTAATAGTGAAATTTTATTTTAATTTAATATTAATATAATAGAACTAGCCGATTTTAATTTTAATTTAATATTAATATAATAGTCCCCTGTTAATTTTAATTTAGATTTAATATTAACACTATTAAATAACTATTTTAATAGTATTTTAATAGCATTTTAATAGTCGATTCTAAAATGAACTTGAAAGTTTTTGACACACTTTAGCGAATTGGTGAAACAACATCTTTTGCTTGAAGCTGCTAGTGTAAGTTGAAAAATTAATCAGGGATCCAACCAATAAGCATTTTTCTCTGGAAATTTATAACAATTCTATTTAAAATGCCTTTGTCTGAACTACAGTTGTCTGTATATATACATATACATATACATTGTTTGTATAATATACATTGTTTTTCGTTTGTATATGTCGTAGGGAGAAACGGAATTCAGGGAGATTCGGAATCTCCCTAGGGAGAAGTGGAATTCCGTCTCTCCCTAGGGTTTTAGGGAATGTGACCTCTATTCCCTCACTCCCTAGGGAGATTCGGAATTCGCAACGCGCCCCATAAAAGGTCACTCGAGTCTGTCGCTTTTTTGCCCTCAGGCTCTGCGAGAACTACTTTTACAACCTCTGGGTCTCTGGGCCCGCCGTAATTGGCACATATTTAGGCAATTAGTACAGACAAAAAAGTTTACAGCAAAAACAACCCAACAAATGTTTGGTTTTTGATTTGTTTATTGTACGTACGTATTGCGCTACATATGAGAGTTGATTACACACTAAACAGCTTCTGACCTCTGCCGCGCTTGCTTTAGAGCAGGCAGAGCGTGCCATCAGAGTTAGCGAGGCCTTTTTACTGTTGGGCCGTAAAAATGCCGAAACTTGTACTGACTACCTAGTGATAGAGCAGAATACGATTTGTGGAATGCAGCTATCAGCGGCTCAGGTCGATCAGTTGTAGTGTAGATAGAAGGCGTCACGGCCAATAGAACTTTTTTCTTTAACTTCCACTTCAACTTGGCCGTGACGCCTTCTATCTACACTACAACTGATCGACCTGAGCCGCTGATAGCTGCATTCCACAAATCGTATTCTGCTCTATCACTAGGCAGTCAGTACAAGTTTCGGCATTTTTACGGCCCAACAGTAAAAAGGCCTCGCTAACTCTGATGGCACGCTCTGCCTGCTCTAAAGCAAGCGCGGCAGAGGTCAGAAGCTGTTTAGTGTGTAATCAACTCTCGTATGTAGCGCAATACGTACGTACAATAAACAAATCAAAAACCAAACATTTGTTGGGTTGTTTTTGCTGTAAACTTTTTTGTCTGTACTAATTGCCTAAATATGTGCCAATTACGGCGGGCCCAGAGACCCAGAGGTTGTAAAAGTAGTTCTCGCAGAGCCTGAGGGCAAAAAAGCGACAGTCTCGAGTGACCTTTTATGGGGCGCGTTGCGAATTCCGAATCTCCCTAGGGAGTGAGGGAATAGAGGTCACATTCCCTAAAACCCTAGGGAGAGACGGAATTCCACTTCTCCCTAGGGAGATTCCGAATCTCCCTGAATTCCGTTTCTCCCTACGACATATATATACATATACATATACATATGTATTGGATTTTCCAATATGTTTTATACATATGCAAACGAACCTAATTTGTATATTTCCGTTTGCATATTCTTAACGATAGAAAATAGCAATACCCCACCGTTATCTATCCTTAAAACTTCATTCTGCAGGAACTTTTAGTTCCCAATTTGGGTTTTCCTCTGCTGGTTATCATTGAAAAGTTTAGACCTTTCTTTTAAAACCAGGAGCCTGTTTCACCAATTTAGAAACGGGTCCAAATCGTCTCAAATCTCAAATACAAATACACACGCAAGTTACAGACAAGCACAGGGCGGATTGGATTCTCCAGGATCCCGTCCTGTCGGTCAATCCGACCCATACAGGTCTCTAACTTGCGTGTGTATTTGTATTTGAGACGATTTGTGACCGCTTGTGAATTGGTGAAACAGGCCCCAGGCTAAGTCGAATTTACGCTAAAGACTACATTGTTTTGTAGACCACTTACGCTTTAAATTCACTGTTTTCTCAAGACAAATTTCGTATGACTACATTCAGCAATAGTATTGCCTGTCAATTTAGCCCTGAAAATGAATTATAAGCAAATTTGTGCAATTTTCTGAACATTTACAAATATACAAACTATATGCAATAATTCGATTTTTGTTTGCATATGTATATATACATATTCATATACATTTGAACCTACTTTGTATATATACATATGCATATATATATACACTTGAAAATCGTGATATTTGCCATCTGTAGTCTGAACATGGTTTTAGCATACATGTAACAGAGGGGTCTGGGGGGTCTGCCCCAACCCGACTTAGGCCAGAACACCCGGATGGAGACCCCAAGACGATTTTTCCTACCACCCTCCGATTTTTCTGGCAAGTATTTTTTGAGCAAATTTTTGCGATTTGTTACAAGTTGAGACACAAAAATTGCAAAAATCGCCTGTGAAACAGCACTCATAGTAAATCAAATCACTTATACTAAATAGTATGTCAACCGAAATTAGCGATTTTTGACAATTTTAGCCGAAAAATTGCGATTTTTGAGTGTTTTTTAGTGCCCAACCCAACACCCTCCCAAAATTATGCTCAGACCCCCAGCCACTCCCCAACCCCTCCCCCTTTGCTGGATGACCTGTTAATTCGAAATTGCATGCAAACAGAAGCTAGGCATGCAAAATTTGAAAGAAAATATTGATGCGTAGTTGAAGAGAGACATTTTGAAAGGAAAGGCTGTTACATAGGTTTTATTGAGTAGATTCAGGTCCTTTTGTCATCCATGCCTATTAGTGAGAAAAGTTCCACTGTTTCCAAGATTCGAGATTAGAGGGCTGTCAGACACCCTCAATATTTATCATTTTCTGAGGTAAAATTCTGATTTGAATTCTCGTATTGTAGGTAACTCCTTCATTGTCAAACAAGGTCAAACTATTAAAGTGCTATTAAAATACTATTAAAAATAAATTTTAATATTCAGCCCCTCCTTGTATTTTTAATTTAATTTAATATAATACAGGGTGTCTCAAAAAAATGATCACATTTCTTTTTACTGCCATTTTCGTAAATTTTGACCAAATAGGCTAAACTTTGGACCATAGGTGCCAAAAGTCGGACAATTTTATGTGTTAAAGTTTGGTGCACTAGGCTTGACTCAGTCCCGAGAAATTTCGAAAAAAGTGAAATTTGTTAGTTTCAATAGTCAAAGCCGGTCACCGAAAAATGGAAGCATATCCTTTTCCTGTATCTTTCCTAATCTTTGTCGGAATTGGATGAAATTTGGAGTGTAAACGCAGAAGTTCAGGGTAATTCGTGTTTAAAAAGTTGACGCATGGACTCCAACGCTATCGTTAGAGTTTAGGCGATAATGTAATGTAACGTTTTTTCGGTGATCGGGTTTTGGTATTGAAATTACCAAACTTCACTTTTTTTTAAATTTCTCGAGAATTGGTCAAGCCTAGTGCACCAAACTTTAACACATAAAATTGCCCGACTTTTGGCACCTATGGTCAAAATTTCAGCCTATTTGGTCAAAATTTACGGAAATGGCAGTAAAAAGAAATGTGATCATTTTTTTTAGACACCCTGTAGTATGCCCTCTATTTTAATATAAATTTAATACTATTAAAATGGCACTATTAGTAATAGTTTTATTTTAATATTAATATATTAAAATAACAGTAAATATGACGAACAAACCCCATCTACATGTACTTCCCCTCCGTTCAGTGAGTGACCGGTTACATGTGCTGTATGTAAACTGCCATGTTCAAGTAGTACTCAAATTCCTAAACAAGGTTCAAAACAACTTTGCAGTGCAGTACTGACCAGAATCCAGGCAAGAGCCAAAAGCTTTTAGCTCAAATTGCAATGCACATTACCATCCTACAAGCAGGGAGCTAAGGCGTTTTTGCGCCTCTCCTTAGAGACACGCCACAAAGCCATTTTCGATTATTCATAATTACCCACATGCTTCCTGTCTTTTTCATCAATAATAGCCAAAAGCCTGTGATGCTGGATATCTACCTACGTAGGTAGGCTCCAATCCATTTATTTAGCTTGTAGCAGAATTGGCTAGACTTTGTTTTGTTTGGCTCTGGTATTGAGGGCGCAAACAAAACACGGTATTAGAACAATCTCCAAGGCATACTTGTAGCAGGGGGTCCGGCGGTCTGCCCCCCCCCACACGATTTAGGCCAGAGCCCCCTCCCGCCGAGACGATATTTCTGGCAAGTAATTTTTTGAGCAAATTTTTGCAGTTTTTTGAAATTTCAGACACAAAAATTGCCAAAATCGCCTGTGAAACAGCACTTTTTAGCTGTACATATTTCAGCCCAAATTTGCCATTTTTGACGATTTTTAGCCCAAAAATTGCGATTTTTTGACTTTGAGCGTTTTTAGTGCCCAGCCCCCTCCCAAAATTTTTGCTCTGATCCCCCGGCCGGCGCCAGACTCCCCAACCCCCCTCCCACTTCGGCGGATGACCTGTTACATGTATGCTCCAAGGCTCCATTTTCATAGCTTTCGATTGGACAAAAAGTAGACCGGTTTTTTCTGGCTCTCACGCCAATGCTGATTAATTAAAAGCATTCCGCCCGGTCTCCTAGGACACGTATGATTAACCGAAGTTTAAATTGCTCTGTTTGTGTGCGACTGAAGTTGATTGGGAGAGAGAGAGACAACGACTTTAAGCGAGTTTTAGTACTCCACCCGACCTCTTCTTGCCCTTCGGCGCATGTCATTGATGTAATAGCGTATAGGGGCCGTCCATAAGCTACAACGTTCAAAAATTCAAAATTTTGCACCCCACCCCCCCCCCCTCACGACGTTTTTCGACGTATTCGGCACAACCCCCTTAAAAAGTACAACCTTCTTCACTGACACCCCTCCCCCCGATTAAACTTGGTACTGTCTCTGACACTGAAAAATGTATAAGAAGCTATGAAAAGGAATCTTTTTGACAGTTAACTACCGTTTTGGCAGATGGAAACATGAACTGTGTCGAGTTTTCCTTGTAATACAGTTGCAGAAAAAAGCTTCTTGGGCACCTAAAAAACGTCGACGTTTTCTATGCCTACCCCACCCCCACCCCCCCTGCGACGTTTTCTGACGTTCAACCAACCACCTACTGTTGTTTGTGTATACACATACACATTTACCATACACAAAAATACACATTGTTTTTTCCCATGTGTACACTCATGCACATACACATACACATTGAAAATTCCGATACACATTACCATACACAAACGGTACTCAAAATGTGTATTTTTGTTTATGTGTATTTGATCGGCAAAAATCGATAAAATGTTGAACAGAAACGTAAAATTTCGATGTCTTTGCTGCAGTAAAAAACAGTAGATATCCTCACAAAAGCCTTCAAAGGGCCTAAGTAACTCGACTTCAAAGCTATCCAAGGTTTCTCAAGCAGCAGACATTGAGAGATTCGATTTTTCTAGCATTTCTTACTCAAAATCTACCAAAAAATTTGCATTTTCAGTACAATACACATACACAAATATACACAAAAATACACATTGTTTTGCTGAATGTGTATACACAAATTACCATACACATTCAAAGGTAAATGTGTATACACATACACATACACAAACGGAAAATCCAATACCAAACAACAGTACAACCACCCCCACCGCCGTCTCTGAACGTTGTAGTTTATGGACGGACCCTAATTGATAGTGTGAGATCACCTAAAGTGGTCATTTCTTGCAAAACCATAACATACAGGTTTCTAAGATTTCATCAAAACCGAGAAAATTCACTTGAAATTAGTTTAAGTTTTTTGGGTGCAATGGTTTAGGCAAGCGGGATAATACCTGAGGCGTTCCCGAGAAATCCGATAGCACAACATAATACTGTTAGAGTCCTGTTAGTCTCCATACACAGCGCAAGCTTAATACGTAGTTAGTTTCCCTCTGTGGCCTTCAAGTCCTAATCAGTGTAAAACGATTCCTCATGATGTGGTTTCCACTTTCGATGTGTCATTCTGACTTATTGCACAATCTTGCAAGCTCTAGACTAATCCTACAAATTAGTTTTGTTACTAAACTTAGTTCTTGCGCCCTTTGAATTTAGTTTAATTCAGCTGTCTGGGATGATAGGCTCATTAGTGTGCCAGGCTGAGCTAGGTCGGGGGTCTGCCTGCCGGAAAAATAGCAGATGAGCAATTAGCGCTAGCGGTACCCCAGTGCGATCGTTCTCACAGGTTTTGCCCTCCTGCCAGCCGTCTAATAGTAGAGTGCCGATTTTCCCAGATCGGTTTGGTAAAAAGTTCAGTCGGTCTGTCTGGCCGGGCTGGCTCATTGAAAAGAAATTTATAAACTGCTCTTTAGTAAGCTGAGCTGACTATCTGTGGAGAATTGAATGCCAAATTAGAGCAGTCAGGCACTTAACGCCGTTTATGGTACCGGCACCACATATGGTACCGGTACCTAGGGTAGCGGTACCATATACTATGGTACCCACACGTTCGGGGCCTGTGGTGGTGCCATATAAGGTACCGGTACCATATATGGTACCCCTACCTTCGCATTGGTACAGGTACCGCTACCGTATATGGTGCCACTGTTCAGATTTCGTACCAGTGGTACCATATATGGTACCGGAAGCCACGGCCATGGGTAGAGGTACCATATATGGTACCACCGCAGTCGCCGAACGTGGGGCTACCATATATGGTACCGGTACCATATATGGTACCATATATGGTACCGGTACCATATATGGTGACGGCACCATATATGGGGTCGGTACCATAAACGGCGTTCAGTGCCTGACTGTAGAGCAAAGAAAGTTTACCGGTGCCCTACTTGGAAACCTGTCATTCCACATATAAGAAAATATCGCATAAATTCCGCTGCATTAATTCACTGGAGCCAAAAAGGCTTCCAACGGAAGCGGAAACTGAACGTCTAGCAAACAGGTGCTCTATGACATATAGGCTAAAAAATTCGGAAAAAATCTGAACAGTGTGTCTCCCATTCACTCAAGTGACTTTACTTTCAGAAAAAATGACAAATTCTACTTTACCCTCCAGTTTTGACGTTTTATTCGGGAGTGCCGTAGTCGGAGCGCTATCCTTCAGTGGAATGTTCATGTACACGGTGTTCATATTGGTGGTCTGGGCAGATCGACGTCTTATACGCCAAGCTTACTATCAACTAGCCGTCTCTCTGGGTTTTTGCGACTTATTCAGCCTTACTGTATCCTTCGTCTACTCCTTTCCCTCCTCTTTGCTACAACGCGAACTGGGTGGTCCGACAGTGAACGCTGTGATTGGCGGGATTCTATCGATTGGTTGGTGGTCGTCCATGCCTACTATCTGTCTGCTAGCCTGGAATCGCTACATAGCCATCAGTCGCTCAACCAGCTACGATAAGTACTTTCACACCAAGCGCGTGCTGATTTATATCGTAATTTCCTGGCTGATCGGTTCTGTAACTGCCGCATTTTCGTTCTTTCCCTGCTGTCACATTCTGTACTTTCACTCTTTTTTCAGTTGGATGTTTCCGCCGGTTTTTGGCTCACAAATTTTTCTGTACCTCGATATTATCGAAAGTACCGCAGTCTGCGTTTTTGCGTTTGCTTGCCACGGCGTGATTTTTGCCGATATTTATCGGAAACATAGAGCGATCGCCGAAAATTTGTCGGCTGGTCAGCATAGCCAGCGTAGGCGAAAGCGCGAAATTCGTCTTTTTTTTCAACTATTTGTCATAACTTGTTGGTTGCTTATTTTCGACGTTACTTTCAATGCTCTGCCTATGATTTCAACCTCTCATTATGCGGGTCTTATTATCTACGTTATGTACATGATCAACTGTTCTGTGAACGCCTATGTCTACTGTATTATGAACAATAGTGTGAGACACGGTGTGAAACGAATGTTCACCTTAGTTGTGACACCTGCTACAAATTATTCGCGCTCGCGTTCAGGTACAACTGTTGGACGGAAAAAGTCGTCAAAAGTTTTATTGCCTGATCAAATATTGTGATGAGAACAACTACATTTTATTTGTTCATGCATATATTTGTTTTGTGAAAAAGTGCTGACTTGTGGTGCAGAGAGAAATGTTTAATATTGTTGGTTAGATGTTGTGGTATTACTAACGGGCGTCTAAAAACAAAAGCAACTGACAACTCAAATTAACGTAACTCAACGTAAGAAGTCAACTTCACAAAAACAAAAATAGGCTGCAATAAATCAGCTTACAAAAGTTTAGATCAGCTGATTAAGCTAAACACTTATTTGCTTGACAACTCATGTTTAAACAAAAACTAAAACACATCTTTCACAAAACGCACTAAAATACTGGGTAAGAACGAAGCTAAAAGGTAAAGAGATCATAGCTGTAAAAATAAAAAGTAAGAGGAACTTTCAAAACCCCAGGAAACTAAACCTTAGTGTCACCGACAACCAGAATCGGTAGATTTCTATTGACACTGATGCGGGAAACAACAGACCTTGATCTCTCAGTTTTGGGTGCAGCCGTCGAACCAACAATCTCAGTAGGGTGGGTGCAGGTGAGGGTAGCCTTCATGTGACTGCGAACTGTGTTGCTAATTGCAATCAAGCAATAGGGGTTAATCCAGTCTAGCAGATCTCCTGCTAGATCGAACCAAGGTCCAGCTTTAGCGAGTGCCTCCTGGTCGTGACTATAAGCCATCATTAGACATGCACCGCCACACTCTATGCAAAGCGCTGTCAGAATCAAGCCTATCACTAGTAACTTCACTTCAGCTGCTGACGCTTTGCTTTGCTTGGAACGCTTGCGAGCTTGATAGGTCTTGTAGTAGATGACCAGGTAACTGAACGCGCAGGCGCAACCCACTGCGGTACACAGAAAGGCGCAGAAGGCTAGGTAATACCACTGAAATTTTAGTCCATCTCATTCCTATTTGGCTCTGAACAAGACAAATGGCAAGGACTTTGCATTACAGACAGTACCATACATGTAACAGGGGGGTCTGCCCCCCCACCCGACTTAGACCAGCCCCCCCCCCCCGAGACGATTTCGCTGACCCCCCCTCCGATTTTTCTGGCAAGTGAATTTTTGAGCAAATTTTTGCAATTTTTTACAATTTCAGACACAAAAATTGCCAAAATCGCCTGCAAAACAGCACTTTTTAGCTGTATTTCAGCACAAATTAGCGATTTTTAGCCCAAAAATAGCGATTTTTGAGCGTTTTTTGTGCCCTACCCCCACCCAAAATTTTGGCTCAGACCCCCCCGGTCGGCGCCTGACCCCCCCCAACCCCCCCTCGCCCCATCGGCGGATGACCTGTTACATGTATGGACAGTACTAACCTGAAAACTAGCGTCATCCCATAGGAGAACCACTCCTTGGCTTGTATCGTTCGGATTTTTGTAGGAAAAGTAAAATCCTTGGCCCCACAATGGTAAATTTGTAATCAATGGCAACACCACACTGGCAATTATTAGATATCTGTTCTGCTTAGCAGTCCAGTTCTAGAATTTATAACTTCTAAGGTAGTTGAAACGAACTTTGCTCTATTAATAAACAAACAAACAACCTACCTAACCTCTAGCCAAACCTAGCCTATAATCTAATCTGTAACCTGACAAACAGAATGTGGCAATGATTCATCTACGTATCTGTTTTCAAGAAAAGGCCAGCTAATAAACCAGAGTGC
Organism: Sabatieria punctata; assembly: GCA_030248155.1. Lineage (NCBI taxonomy): Eukaryota > Metazoa > Nematoda > Chromadorea > Araeolaimida > Comesomatidae > Sabatieria > Sabatieria punctata. The sequence continues at coordinate 87,855 of JASANB010003364.1, forward strand.
GAACAATACCTGAAAAACCCAATACCTCATTATTACCCAATACCAATACCTGAAACCCCCAATACTTGCATAGCTGAGCCAAAAATCGCATTTCAGTGAACGAACAGGTACATTCCAGTGATGCACGCAGGAAAAAAATCAGGATCTTTTGCACTGGGATTAAAATTTTATAGAAGCTTGCTTGAAAAAATTTTTAAAATAGCCTTTTAGAAAGCGGAATGACTCGGAATTATTGTGGGGCAAAAACCCAAAACCCGATATTCAATACCTCGCAAACACCTCAATACCCAATACCAGTTCGCACTCTATTATAAACTACCATTCATCGAAAAGCCACAGCTATTGCACAACTGCAGAACCTGAAAGCTGTAAGCTTACATGCAAATAGACCACAGCGGCAAACCGATTTATGGTCAACATCAAGGTTCCAAAAATTTGACCCTTAGCTGAATACCATCCAATCAGACTGTGCATGTTGGCCAAAAACCGAGGCGCCAACATAGCTACATTATGGTAGAGAATTCCCATAGAAGCCATCTTGGATTTAAACAGGTTATTTATCATATGGACCATGTCCATTATGCCAATCGCAAACAACAGTAAATAGAACGGCGTGTTGAAGGGTTTTTTGTGACGATACTTGACCAAAGTGGCCAAAAATAAAGAATATATGAATATACTGGGCCACACGATCGCAAATAAAATCCATTCATATATAGCCGCCATCTTTGCTCCAAGCTTCAACCACCAAATAATTCTGTTTAGATTGGACTGATTTGAACAGATAATTAAGTTCTGAGAACAACGCCATGCAGACAAAGAGAAAGTGTGAAAATGTTCCTTCATCTCCAGGTGCAGGAACCTTTTATGAAGACAAAATAAATAAATTCAAGCAGCTGTTGAAATCTATAGCTACTGCACTTATTTCTTTCATTTACATTATTCTTTTCAGTAGATCATTTGAATATATCGAGCAAAAGTGGACCTTCATTCTGAATGACTCCATCACAAGGAATGGTTACATATCACAAAAACAAGTTTACAGTGAACAGCTGTCACTGTTTGAAAAAAAATTGCTCCATATCGCCACAGTGCTTCCAGCCCACGATACATGTAGCTGGGTTTTCGGCTGTGGGGAGATTTTCTTGATCCAAAATCGGTTTTCAGGACTATGCCCTAAAGGGCTTTCAGAGACCTTTTTGGCGTCCAAAATTGGGTTTCAGTGACCTTTTTTGGGTTCAAAACAGGGTTTTAGGGACAAAAAATCGAGTAAAAAACCTGTCCGAAGTGTAAAAATACCGTTTAAAACCCTATTTTTTGCTTTAAAACCTGCAAAAAACCCATTTTATTCGACATAATACAGTTAAAATGCATTTCTGGAACCTTCTTTAGACATTTTGAAACCCAAATTAGGGTTCCGAAACCCTATTTTCGGTCTCCAGAAAACCAAATTAAGGTTCTGGAACCCTATTTAGGGTTTCAGTAACCCAAAATAGGGTTCCGGAATAGGGTTCCGGAACCCAATTTTGGGCCTCCAGAAGCCCAAATTAGGCTTCGGGAACCCTGTTTGCATGTTTAGAAACGCAAAATAAGGTTTCAAAAAAGGTGCCCCCCTGAATCCGACTGCGGGATTTTCTCCGAAAGTCGGGCCTGGGGAAATACCACCTCCTATTCCCCCAACTACATACATGTGACCCACAGAGTGGACATTTCTTCCCTTTTATATATTCTTGGTTTGGCGTGAGATAATTAACCAAAAAATTTACTTACCTTCATGGATAACAAACTGTAACCTGTAAACATTGCACTTACACATATAACGAAATCTTACTTCATTCAGCAAGCAGCACGAGATCATCAGCACTGCAGCACTAACGTATTGGATACGAAGAATGCAAACGGATATAACAGGAGACACATGACCAGAAAAGAAAATAGTACTGGAATTGCACAACGTGCAAAATGCTAACATGATACGCTAAGTATACGCTATATACAGTAACAGCACCTTACGACATAATAGAGGTACTGTAGAGAAAACACACGATAATCTACAGTATGCATAGCAAGCTCACTAGCAAACAACAGTTAGCTATGGCTAAACCTGACTTAAATCTAAGCACATAATCCAGCACTAATCCGTCAAACTATTGCTACACTGTACAACATCCTTGCTAACAGCCTGCCAAAACAACACATGAACACATTTTGCGGCTCAAAGCAAAGAAGGAGCAGAAAACTGCTCAGTGCTCCTTGTTGTTGTTGTCATCGTTAAACTTCCTTCTTTTGACCACTTTCAAACCGAGCAGCAATCTCTTCACTTGCAAGACGCACCAGTGGTCTTCGTCGTACAGCTCGCTCCACAGACATTTTGCAGAGTTGAACATGAACCTGCAATTCACTTTTACAGTGGTTGTTGCAAAACTATTTTTGAGTCAAACTCAGATTTTTTAGAGTTTTGCAAACTGTATAGTTTCAAAGGATCAGACATCATACCTACTGTACTGTACCCCCAGCCGCCTCCCAATCTGGTAGGCCATCCCCCAAATTTTCAGATTTTGACTATCCCCAACCCTTTTTTCCGGTCCATGTATGACAGGGGGTAAGAATTTTTAGAACTTCCGACCCTAAAACTGCTAAAATGGTCGCTAAAACAGCACGATTTAATTGTATTTGAGCCGAAATTGGCGATTTTTGACGATTTTATCTGGCCAAAATTGCGATTTTTCGCGGTTTTGAACGGTTTTTGTACAAAACCACCTCCCCTAGAATTTGGACTCAGACCACCGGCGAACGGCGCCAGAGCCCCAACCCCATCGGCAGATGACGTGTATGTCAAACATACATGTACTAGGGGGATTTGGGCGTTTACCCCCTAGCTAGAAAGGCCAAACCCCCTAACCCCCGAGACAGTTTTAGGGCCCCTGTCCCCGACCCAAAAATGCAAGCACTACTGTGGTAGCGGCTCCAGTACTAACGAACTGGCTCAGAAATAACTAATTTTTAGCTTAAAATTCGCTTGAAAAGCCTTTGGAAACCGAACTTGCCGTTTCCACTACTGGTGTTTAAGAGAAATCGGAGTTTTTGAAAGCCATTTCTATCGTTTTTTGCTTGTTTTTAGCTCTAAAACGCTATTTGCCAGCTTAAAAATGCGATTTTTAGCCTCCTTACAGGCATTTCCAAGCATCATGGACCTTTTTGAAATTTTGGACCTCGTCTGAGCGACCCCCCCCACTTTTGAGCCCCAATGTGACGAAAAAGCCCTTCCCCCACGCTGGCCGGACCAGACGCTGGGCTAGCATTTCGGCTGAGGGGCGGGGTAGAATTTTCAATTCCTGAGGGGGGGCTGAGGGGGTAGGAGCGCCAGAGGGGGCTGAGTTGGTGGTAAGCCAAAAAGTCCTATTTTTGGCTAAAATCAAGGTTTTTTGGCTTATTTTTCATTAAAATAAGTTAAAATAAGCTATTCTGAGCTCATTTACGCCTAAATCCAGGCATATTTTTATCATAGTTTTCTATACAAAATTCTTCCAAAAATATCCTGAGGGGGTGGCGGCCGGCTGAGGGGGGTAGGTCAGTGCCTGAGGGGGGCAACCCCTCTCATCCCGCCCCTCCCCCACGCTGGCAGGGACCTGTTAATGTAAAACATGCTTTATAGACTAAAACTTTACAGAGTTCAATTAGTAAAAGACACCTACATTGTCTGTTCCAAATCATTCTCGGAGCTAAGCTGGTGGTAGACCAAACCAAGACGCACGTAGAGCTGACACAAATACTCGTCTTTCACTTTCCATTCGTACCAGGTGCTGATTACCGCTGCAAACCATTAGACTGCTCAATAACGTGCATGCAAACGTCTTCAAAAATCAATGAGAACAAAGAAGAATATGTACAGTAACCGTTTACAATAGTAAGCGCACCTTTGAGCAAGGAAGCTGCAGCCAAGAGATGTTCCCGCTTCAATTGCTTCGATTTCAGAACGAACTCGGCTAAGTCGGCTCGGATTTTGGCCAGTACCACGTTCTTCGGCGAGTTAAGCAGGTGTTGAGACTGGAAAGCACTTACAGATTTTCAATACCACCCAAACTGTTCAGTTGTAGGTAGGAAATCAGGACTCCAAACAGGATACAGTACCAAAACTCAATTACACGTGTGCTCAAGGCAAACACGCAAATGCAAACATAGTACCATATTGAGGAGCGTGACAGCCCGTTCAAGACTGGGGAGTCGCTGCAAAGTCCAGGAGAAGGTGCCATGGTAGTAGTTCCAGAAGCACTGGATCTCCTTGTAGAGCTGCGGAGACAGAGGGGTCTCCAGTTGACAACGCACACACTCTGCCTTGTTCTCGTGCACTCGCTCTTCGATCGATCTTTGCCAGCGAACTATCAGAGTCTCTCCGCACCGCTCACACTGACTGTTGATAGAGTACCTCAATACCAACAACATACAGTACCGTACACAGGATGGTGTACATACATGTGCATGGTCGGCTCTGTGATTTATCTGGTAAGTAATTTTTTCAGCAAATTTTTGCAATTTTTTAGAATTTCAGAGACAAAAATTACTAACAATCGCCGGTAACGTTTTAGCAGCATTTGAGCCTAAATTAGCCATCTTCGAAGATTTTTAGCCCAAACTGCGATTTTTAGCGATTCTTGAGGAGTTTTAGTATCCTAAAATAAGTATTTTACTATTTTATTGTTATAAGTTCTATTTTACTAAAGAATTTTATTAGTATCTTTAGTTTTAGTTTTAGTACCTAAGGAAGGATTTCTTAAGCAGTCGCTGTTGGGCTCAGTGCAAAAAAAAGTATTATGCAGGTTGCTAGATAAAATGTTGGCTGCTTCTGCTTCCAAACAATTTACGAAAAATTGCATGTATGTACGTAAATTTTCCCACTTTTTTGCCTTAATTTGTATATAGATATAAAAAATTTCTGAGCCTTCAAAAAAAGCTTTTTTTTAAAAATAGTTTTCTTATAATTTTTACCCTAGCAACTGTGCTCTATCATCGTTTGGTAGTTTTTTATTTTGTCCCCCAAGCAAATGTAAAACCAAATAAGTGTGACGTACTGTTTGAGGTCGTCTTTATCAAAGTCCAAACACATACTGCACATGCACCAGAACCCTGCGGCTTCGTGTAAGAGTTCGCGACGCTCTTTCGTCGGAAGCAATCGGTCGGTTGGCAGCAAGTTGTAAGTCAACTGAAAGCAAATATGTAACAGAGGCAGCGGTTGGGGTCTGGCGCCGGTCGAGAGGGTCTTCTGAGCTCAAATTCTGGGAAAGGCTGGGATGGGGGCAAAAAATGGCAAGAAAATCGTAATTTTCCGCTTATAAATCCTATAAAAAGAAGCGCTAATTTGCGCACAAATACAGTACGTACGGATAAGAAGTACTGTTCTAGAGGGAACTTTGTCAAGTTGCGTGTAGCAAATTCGAAAAACGATCGCAAACACTTGCTGAAAAATAACTTGCCAGAAAGAAAGTAGAAATAGGCACTTTACATAGATAATCGTACGTACCCCAGCTAAGTTGCTTGTAGCTTGGATCGGTTTCAGTGACTTGACATGGAGCGAAGAGCCTCTGAAGTGCAGCGACAGATGTGGATCGCAGCTGTGTTTGAACAAGGCAATCTGCAGATAAATAGCCACTCCCAGTGCTTTTTCTCTGTTCAGACCGCATGTCTCTTCCTAAAATACCTACTTGTACTTCACTCACCAAACAAAGCCAGTAACCTCTAAATACAGCAATGTTTTTTGGCAAATAGCTTCCAGTCCAAATAATAAAGCTATCTTACTATACAGCAGTACATGTAACAGGTCGTGTCATACATGTGCATGGGGGTGCCCAGGGAGGTCAGGTGGGACGAAAATAAAAATCTCCCAAACGTTGCTAGAGGCTGCTAGAAAGCCTTCAGATGCGTTTTTAAGCTACAGAAATCAACTTTGGCAACTACGCAACTACGCACCCTTCCACAAGGCAACTACGCACCAAACCGCAACTTTTTTCAAATTTTCCTGAAAAATTTCGATTTTTTGACAATGTTTCTGTCAGAAAAGTGGTTTTTTGACAATGTTTCTGTCAGAAAAGTGGTTTTTTTGACAGTTTTTTGTCGAAAATTTGATTTTTACTGCAAATTTTTGAATTTTAACCGAAAATTTCGTAATTTCAGTCAAAATTTTAGGCAAAAATTTAAATTTCCCGCCAAAACTTGAATTTCCCACAGAAAATTTGCACATATATCCAGGAAACTACGCACGAAGACCTGAGCCGCCGACCATGCACATGTATGTATGTCATCCGTCCATGGATGGGGAGGGGATTGGGTACTAAAAAACGCTCAAAAAACGCAACTTTGGGTCTGACATGGGCTAGCATTTCGGCTGAGGAGGCAGAATTTTCAATTCCTGGGGGGGCTGAAGGGGCTGGCAGCGCCTGAGGGGAGTTGAGGGGGTGGTAAAGCGAAAAAGTCCGACTTTTGGGAAAATTTGGGAAAGGTTTTTTGGCTTATTTTTCATTAAAATCAGTTAATATAAGCTATTCTGAGCTCATTTAACCTAATTTAGGCATATTTTTATCATAATTTTCTATACAAAATTCTTCCAAAAAATTCCTGAGGGCGCGTAGCGGCCGGCTAAGGGGGCAGGTCAGAGCCTGAGGAGGGCCAACCCCCTCTCAGCCCCCTTTGCCCATGTCTGGTTTGGGTTAAGAATCCACAAAAATAAAGCTACATAAATAAAAAAGTGATGTTACAAGCGATTTTAGTGTCTGAATGAAATCCTTAAAAACTTGTACGAAACTGTTGAAAAAAGTACTTGCGAAAAAATTGGAGGAGGTCGTCGGAAGAGTCTGTCTCGGCGGTCTCGCCTAAGTCGGGTGGATTAGTCCTCCGGACCCCCTGTTGGAGGCCGTCCATAAACTGCGCCGCTCCATAAGTGGGAGGGGGGTCGGCTGAAATGCGACAATAGACGCCGCACCAGGAGGGGGAGGGGGTTGGCAAAAAACGGCGGCGTATTTTTCGGAATTTTAGGGAACTTCGATTGTACATGTACATCAATTTAAAAGTACATTCTGGCAAAGGTTTCTACACTACATGCAGAAAAGTTTCCCAGAGTGGTTGTAGGGATTTATTCTATTGATTGCGCAGTATGGTAACAAGAAAACATAACAGTACTGTATGTACTGCACTTTTATCGGGGGGGGGGGAACCGAAAACGATGTCCTCTTAGGGGAGGGGGCCCCCAAGAAACGGCGCAAGGCTATTTCGGGGGAAGGGGTCATAAAAATCGGGTTTTTGGAATGACGTCGTTTAAGGAACGGCCCCTTACATGTATGTTAGTGGCCGTATCTGGGCCTTACCCTCTCGTCGGCCAGGGCGTATCCATCGACCACCAGGCCCCCAAGATAATTTTGACGATTTTTAAGTAAAACTGGCACTTTTTTACCCTTTTTGGGAAATCAGCTTGAATTTGAGCTGATTTCCCAAGGTGGGTAGACCCGCCGCTACTCCGCTTCAGAATTTGAAAATTCTCGCCACTCCTCAGCCGAAATGCTAGGCCATGTCTGGTACATTCTGTAGTTACAGTATATTGGAAGCTGAATAGCCAATCAGCATCGTACATTGATAATGAGCGGGGTGAATACGGTGAATCGGCTGGGCAGGATCTTGGCGGCTTCGAAGAATTCCTCTTCTGAGCAGCTGCTAAAGAAAGCAGAGGAACTCCAGTAAGTTCGCTTGAACAGAATGAACACTGTCCAGTATTTCTCGTCGTCGCCTATGTCTTGCTCCTTCGGCAGGTTCCACAGGTCACGAGGCAGCGCTTTAGGAGGCAACCTGAAAATCTGATCCATGCCACAATGTGAAAAGAACTCTGCTTCAGATTGGAAACTCTTCTGTGAACCCGAGTTTGTGGTCTACTACTACACCATACATGTAACAGGGCATCCGCCGAAGGGGAGGGGGTTGAGGGGTCTGGCGTCGGCTGGGGGCATCTGATCCCAAATTCTAGGAAGGGGGTTGTGCACTAAAAATGCTCAAAAATCGCAATTTTTCGGCTAGAAATCGTCTATGTAATTTGGACTCAAACACGGCTGAAAAGTGCGTTGGCAAATTTTTGCTAAAAAAATTACTTGCCAGAAAATCGGGGGTGTCTGGCAAACGTTGAGTGGGGGATGACCCCCAGACCCCCCTTTGTTACATCTATGGTCTACACCATGGAGGTAAGGTAAGCCTGCAACTGCGAGTACAGGTTGTCCAAAAACTGGAATTTAGTTGCAGTTTCAGGTTGCGCAGACAGATCTTTTAGCTTTCAATCTCATTTGATCGATTGCCTGGTCGCCGGCCGAAAATCAGCCACTGAGTCGGGTACTGTAAATTACGGGGGTCCCTTTAGGGCTTTTGCCTCAAATTGGCTATGGAAAGTGTGTGCTAAGTTTGGAGAAAGTTCAGCGTTGCACATTGGAGTGCGAACAATACCTGAAAAACCCAATACCAATACATGAGATACCCAATACCCAATACTTGCATATACAGGGTGTGCCAAAAAAAAACAACCCAGCAGATTTTTCGCTGTAGCAACCGCAAATCTCAACCGATTTAAATGAATCCTTTTTTAAATGAAAGATAAATAAATTCTTGAAAGATTGATGTAACGTTTATTAATGTGCTCTGCTTAGTTCCTGAGATATTCACTCTCAAAATCAAAATTGTGATTTTGGCAGTGAACAAGAGGGAATTTTTCTTTTTCCGCTGCACTTCGTAATAAAACGGATTCCTGCTACTGCTGAGGGCTATTGGAGGCTTTACTGGTGACACATAAACTCGGTTCACTTCAACAGTAAAGTGTTATTAGCTCCCAGCAGTAGGAATTTGCTTTATTATGAAGTGCAACAGAATCGCTCTTGTTCTTTGCCAAAATCTGTTTCGACTTTGAGGGCAAATATCTCAAGAACTAAGCAGTGAATCTCAATAAAAATTGCACCAATCTTTGAAGAATTTATCAGTCTTTCATTCAAAAAAGAATTCATTCAAATCGGTTAAGATTCATGGTTGCAAAAGTAAAAAATCTGCTGGGTTGTGTTTATCACTCTTGTTCACTGCCAAAATCTCTGTTTTGACTTTGAGGGCAAATATCTCAGGAACTAAGCAGGCTATTTTAATAAGCGATTCATCGGTCTTTCAAGAATTTATTTATCTTTTATTTAAAAAAAGATTCATTCAAATCGGTTGCGATTTGCGGTTGCTATAGCAAAAAATCTGCTGGGTTGTTTTTTTTGGCACACCCTGTACATTGTAGCTGGGAAAAATTGCATATCATTGAACAGGTACATTTATTTCAGTGATGCAGGCAGGGGCCACCAACCAACCAGGGCGAGAAAATTTAAAAAAATAGCCTTTGAGAAAGCGTTTAAAAGCCATTATGATATGAGTGTAGAAGTCTTACGTGTATATTGGCGTTGACTTGACTCCTTGGCAAGCCAAAAGAGCATTCGATTTGCGAAATGAACTGCGTGGTCGGCGTGACAACGGAGAATCTGATCTATTCCTTGATTACCGCCTACTCAAAATCAGGAGTGCAAAGGCAGCGCCTCCCATTTAGTTGCTTCTTGTTATATTCTAGTATTGGCTTGATTGTGGCTATAGTGGTATTTGTGCTGGATTTTGGTATATTTAGCTAACATCTAGTTTGTTTTATAGGCTCTCATAATAGGTCATCAGTGGCGACTTGAGGGCCTGTTGCCCAACTTCTTGCTGGGTAGCGAATATACTTGACTTGACTTGACTTGAGAATTTGCAGAAATTAACAGTTTTAGTATTCAACAATGCACATTGAATGGCGATTCTTATTTTCGATGAATTCTCTTCCCAACTCGGCCAGAAAGGGTGTACCACCCTCAGCCCTGGGTATGTACTGTACGGTACTGGTACATTCTGCATCGTCAGAATCATACATGTAACAGGTCATCCGCCGATGGGGGGAGGGGGGTTGGGGGGGTCTGGCGCCGGCCGGGGGGTCTGAGCCAAAATTTGCGGGGCGGGGGGGGGCACTAAAAAACGCTCAAAAATCGAAAAAAATCGCAATTTTTGGGCTAAAAATCGCCAAAAATCGCTAATTTGGGCTGAAATACAGCTATAAAGTTCTGTTTTGCAGGCGATTTTGGCAATTTTTGTGTGTGAAATTGTAAAAAATTGCAAAAATTTGCTAGAATATTTACTTGCCAGAAAAATCGGAGGGGGGGTCGGTGAAATTGTCTCGGGGGGGGGTCCCCATCCGGGGGCGGTCTGGCCTAAGTCGGGTGGGGGGCAGACCCCCAAGACCCCCCCTGTTACATGTATGGCTAGAATATTTATCTTAGATGAGAGCTCTTTTAGATGAGACCGAGAGCACAAAGATCGGTCTGTGCAAACTAAAGCTGGAAGTAAATTGATTCCTGTCTATTGTTTGGACAACCTGTGTGCAGCGTACCCTTGTAGAGCGTTGTCGTTGTCTGACCGATGTCCCCCGTCAGCCGCCTGTCTAGCCAGTAAACGAGCAGTGAGTCTGAGTAGTTGGTTGTTCTTCAGTGTCTGCCACTCTGAGAGCGGCTCCAGCTTACTCACCAACGAGTTGTTGTTGTTGTTGGTGACATCGTCAGCAGATCGCTGTTGCACTGTGGCGAACACCTGGCATTCGTACCGGTGTTGACCTGTGTGTCACCCAATCAAACCAATTTCAACGTATTTCTCACTAATGCATACAACAGGTCATCGGCTAATGGGAGAGGGGTTGGGAGCTAAGCTAAAAGCTAAGTACTTGCATGCCTATTTGCACTTAGACGTGCGGGAGGCCCTGACACCACCTGGGTCGGTTTGCGAGAGGAGTGTCGAAGCATTCTGTGGCCCGGGCATGTACATATGTAACAGGGGGCCTGCCCCCACCGAACTTAGACCAGACCCCCAGAAGGGGATCCCCACCCGAAACACCCCCAAATTTAGTATCAAAGCATTTAATGGCGTAAGCTTTTCGGGACATCCATCACATACTGTACATGGGCCGGAAAAATCCGAAACGGGGTCTGGAGATCTCGGTGTCCCGGAAAAAAGTCCTAAAAGCGGCTATTTTGCCTTAAATAAGCGAACAATTTCTCCCTCCGGGAGGGGGCGGGGGTATGGCATGCCGAGGAGGTGGTATTGACCGGCGAGGGGAGCGGGTAAACCACCCTTACCTTCCGCGGCCCATGCACACTGCACATGAATTGTCTAAAGCAGAACGAAAGCAACGTACGAGTGACTTTCCAGTCGTAGGTCTGACAGTCTTTGCTGCAGTAATAAGCGGCTTTGCAGCCTTTACATCGATAGTCGGCAGCAGGCGAGAAGCAAGAAAAGCAGTAGTTTCCGTCCAAACAGTCGCCCGATAAAGCACAGACGTAGGGGCGCTCGGAGAAGTGCAGATCCACTGTTTCCATTTTAGACTGCTTTTTGTGTATAACTAAATTACTGACACAACCATACATTGGCCGGAAAATCTGGAGGGGGTGCATGGAGACCTCGGGGAGGAGGGGTGTCCCGCAAAAAAGTCCAAAAAACGCCTATTTTGCCTTAAATAAGCGAAAATTTTCTCCCTCTGGGAGGAGGGGGGGTGGGCGAGGGGGGTATGGACCACCGAGGGGGTGGTATTGGCCGGCGAGGGGAGGGGGTATACCACCCTCATACCCACCCCCCGCGGCCCATGTATGGACACAACTCACAGTGTAACCACACATGTAACCTCACCCGACTTAGGCCCCCTCCGATTTTTCTAGCGAGCAATTTTTTTCAGACACTAAAACTGCTACAATCGCCTGTAAAACAGCACGTTTTAGCTGATTTTGAGACCAAACTAGCGATTTTTTACGATTTTTTGAACGGCTTTAGCACCCAACCTCCATCCCTAGAATTTATTTGGGCTCAGACTACGGATGCGCTCGGGCCGAAATTTTCGGCCCGGCCCGGCCCGTTTGCCACTCGGCCCGGCCCGGCCCATTTTTTAAAAAGTTGCCAGAATTCACCCCAGGACTGTTGGGTCGGTTTTTTCCTCGTTTTTTTCCGAAAAAAACTTAAATGCGGAAAAAAACTCAAGCAAGTTTTTAAAGGAAATAGGCACAATAACTGATTTAATTCGCTTCAAATGCTTTGAATTTACGTTAATAGAAGTTTTACCAGCATTTTCCTGGCATAACAGCTGTTTATGGCAAAAAACACTGGTACCATTTTGTACATAGTCTTGAATTTGTGCAACCTTTCAAAATTTTCGGGCCACTATGCTAAACTGGTCGGCCCGGCCCGGCCCGGCGGGCCGAAAAGTGTGCCCGGCCCGTGCGCATCTCTAGCTCAGACCACCCCCAACCCCCTCCCAATCGGCGGATGACCTGTTACATGTATGCAGAGTTCGAGAACACCTATTATCTCCTCCAGGTCGTTGACCATTCGGAGATAATTAAAAATATAGATAGTACATGCTGCAAACAAAACAGATCATCATTCATACACCGAAAGGTGAGGCTAGTTGGGGTCTAGCACACTTGGGACTATTTATACCCTAAATATCCATGCTGCGTGGAGCGCTTCCAAAAATGTAATTCACGCTCCACATCTGGCTTGGAATGGGAAAACGACGACGAAACAAACTATATATACCGTCTTAGTCATAAGTTTTTTTGCTTATTCATATCATTCACAATCATAACAGTGAAATTTTTTCGGAAACAAGGAGTAAAGTTAATTTCGTGGAAGCGGACCCAAATGTCGTCTTGATTTCGCAACTCACAAGGCCAACTTAAACGTTATAAAAGTTTTGTAAAAATTAAGACAATTTTCATGTGAAATAGGCCGAACTTAGAGAGCCCTGCTGACCGGGCTAGCTTAAATTTTGAGCCCCGTTCAGGGATATTCAGCATCACGCAGTGCCGAAAAATTGGATCCATGCACAGGTTGACCTGTGCCAAACGCATAAAATTTACATATTAAATTAGATTTCAGTTGAACGCTTTGGGATCGGTCTCAAAAATATCTCCTGAAAAATGTTTACTGCATAAGACTCTGCAATACGCAAGGTAACTCACTACCTTTTCCACCTAAGCAACGCAAGAAAAAATAACTAGGAATGCATAGAATAGATCGCACCGACACATCAGACTAGTTAGTTAAACACACGCATCGGACAAAGGAGAAAAATTACTAGTAGTACTTCGCGTATTTGTTTAAAGCTTAAAAGACGTACATTGTACAGTACATAGAACAAAATTCAAGACACTTTTGGTTGCTTTTCCGGGAGAGGAAAGGACTCACGTTTGCGCTTGTCTTGTCTTCCCGTGCTACAACCAGTCTTTAATGTGAATAGATTGATGCGTGTATGTACATAGGTTTTAGCTATAGTATGTACTCCAGCGTCAAAACAGCCAGAAAAGGCGACTTTTGGTATGTACTAAAACACCGCCTGATTTTTGGTTCAAACTGTAATAGCCTTCCCGTTAAGCGGACGCCCTCTTATGTACGTACATACATGTATACGCTGGGTCGGCCCCTCAGACAGCTGTGCAGTCGTAGCCAACTTTGATGGTGGTATCGGTCAAGCTTTCTCTTCGTAGACTGAGGTTCATAGTGACAAATGGCATGGCTTCGATGGCAACTGTACCGAACATATGACTCAGAGAAGTAGAGACCTGCACGGGCCGGGCCTGGTCGCCCTACAGAGGATTTTTAGAGGATTTCAGCCGGGCCGAGCCACAAAAATTGCATTTTCATAAGGGCCGGGCCGGGTGCGGGCCGCAAAAATTGGGTTTCCGGACAGGCCGGGCCGGGCCGTCAAAAAGACGCGCCGAGGCTCAGAAGAAGACCGCGTCGCCCAGCTAAAGCGCCCCTCAGCTTCTGTCTTTGTCTTTCATTGGTGCCGAGACCCGGGATCGAACCGGGGACCCCCCCCCGAGGTCTCAACCCCCCTACCCCCCTCCGGATTTTTCCGGCCCATGTATGCATACGCGAGCACGTAACTGCAATGTAGGCAAAAATAAATGATCTCTTATATTTCCTGCAATTAGGTATGAGTTAGCACACAAAACAAGATGACTGACTACGTTTCAAAGTTTAATGAATTCAGAGCTTTTTGCAAATAACTCCTTATGGATGCGTCGGAGCGCGTTGGGCCTTATGACCAAAGTTGTAGAGCGGGCCGGGCTCTGTACTGTGGTTCAACCTAATCTGCGCAAAATTGACTGGTAATCCTAATTTGCGCGATGGAAAAAAAACTCCTTTTTTCGTAGTGGGTTTGAAAGCGATTTGGGCGCTGCGCTCGATTACTGATACCGTGAGGATTCTAAAAACGTATTTATATTCTTTGTAGGTCGAACGGTTCCAAAGATATGGACTTGTAAAGTTACCCTAAGTATGTATTAGCGGTCGGGAGCGCGATCAGTCCAGTAGTTTTTAGTCGTCCATGGCTCCACGCAGCATGGATATTTAGGGTATAAATAGTCCCAAGTGGTCTAGCACGGCCGGGGAGAATGACCCCAAATTCGGGGAAGGGGTGACGAAGAGCACAAAAAAACGCAAAAAAACTCAGTAAAAGTCGTACTTTTTGGATAAAAATTAAAAAAATGCGGTGTTTTGGGATCAATTCAATACGGCAAAAAATAACGGCAAAGGCGCGCTGAACGAAACTCCGCCCACTTAGATTAGAAAACCGACCAATCAGGCAGGCCCGACAGTCAAAAGTAGGCAATTGTTGTAGTCATGGATTTTAAAGTAGGCAGGCAGAAGTAGGATTTTTTGGTTAAAACCGGAAGGAAAACAAATTAATATCCTACCGTTCAGCGGCTGCAAGCAAATTAAACCGCAATTTTGAACAAAACAAAACGATAAAATTTTGAAGAATCACAAAAAAGGAAAGGTCGAAGAAAATGAGAGAAAAATCTGTTCCGCGCATTGACGCGTCAGATGCTTCTTTTCTGATAAATTTCGATGCGTAGCATAGTTTATAGGGCAGTAGGAAGAAAACCCCCCAGTCGGGGGCGTGGCTAGAGGGATTACTGTAGTCGATTTCAATTTTTGGCTGGTGTGAACGTGAAGTTGGTTTTGCCAAAATCGCATTGTTTTTAGTGCGATGAAGCTGGTAGAATGCCGGAAAGTGCTCAGTCGTCCGAATTAGTGGAAGTTAGTCACCCAAATATTAGTTGTTGATCAGAAAATCTGGTTGTTTTGCGTCGTCGAACCATGTGAGCGATTATGGCGGAATAGTAACAAGAATTTTCGAACGGATGGCCTACCTAGCTGATAGAACGGCTCCAGCAAGACGTTTTAACTGAAGTAAACTCACTCGCTCGCACCTGCCTTGGATGAGGAAGGCGGACAAAATCGTGTTTGGCGTAACAATTTTCAGGTTAGTTAGCACCTTCATCTTTTTAATGTTTAAAATGACCTATACTATAGGCTTCAGTGTCTCGCTCGTCAGTTCGTAAGGAAGGGATGACATGGTTAATAGGAAGATCTTTATGTTAGGACTAGTGTGTGTGTTTGTTTATTAAGTAGCGACCGACCGTTAGTACCACGAATAGCGCTTATTTTGCCAACAGTAGACCTCAGTCCGCGGTATTTGCGCATATATATCCTGTAAGAATCGGCCGCATGGTGGAGATTTCTTTAGAACGTTCTTTCTGAGCCTAAGACTAAAAAGTCGGGTAGTCGGCCGGTAGGGCGAATTGGCCTTCTCTGTTTACCGCAACGCCCAACGGGTACATGCAGAATATTTACGTGCTGATGTCCGCGGCCGGAGAACGAAGTGCTGAGTTTATTCAAAGAAGCCAGCCTGGATGGAGAACACAAACGACGACAATTCTTTGACAATACCGGCCATACATGTACACCAGGTCATCCGCCGAAGGGGGAGAGGAGTCTGGCGCCGGCCGGGGGTCTGAACCCAAATTTTTGGAGGGGTTGGGCATTAAAAAACGCTCAAAAATCGAAAAAATCGCAGTTTTTGGCTAAAAATCGCTAATTTGGGCTGAAATACAGCTAAAAAGTGCTGTTTTGCAGGCGATTTTGGCAATTCTTGTGTCTGAAATTGTAAAAAATCGCAAAAATGTGCTCAAAAAATTACTTGCCAGAAAAATCGGAGGGGGGTCGGAAAAATCGTCTCAAGCGGTCCCATCCGGGGGGTCTGGCCTAAGTCGGGTGGGGGCAGACCCCCTGTTGCAAAACATGTATGATACCGGGGTGGGACGGGCCAAAAAAGTAGTTCGTTTTGTTACCGTAATGGGTTGGCTGTAGGATGTGCGTGCGACGATCGGTCCATGCCGGGTGCACTGAGTGATGGTTGTCTTAGGTGTATATTGTTTTTCTCGCTTTAACTTAGTGTACGCAGATGCAGTTTCTTTAGGCACCTCTGCAACGGCAGCGTCCTAATGCGCGAAAGCAGTAGCAGAATGTCGACTGAACCGGACATAGCGGCTGTTTTAAGAGCTCGGCGATTGTGACAGAGAACTTACCTTGCGACGGCTAATTCAGAGTTGACGCCATTGCCGGCCCTAACTGCCATCTCCACAGACAATTGACACAGTTGTTTCCACTGTCTATGATGACGGAGAACAGATGCTGGCAGGCAGCGATGAGTAAATATGTAAGGTACGACATTTTGATTTAACCGTCTTAACCCGTTACATTCTAACAATTTTGTGTTCATCTGAGTGAATAAAATTACGACTTGTTGTTCATCATTCCATTGTTAGGATCAAGTTAGGTTAAAAGTTGCTCAGAATAAAAAAATGCAAGTTACTAGAGGTGTTCACGAGCCTAAAAAATCACGGCTCGGCTCAATTTGGGTCAGCTCACTCGTTCAGCCCGTTTATGCGTACCTGCAAGCTCGCTCTGTACTGGTACCATATAATATCGATCCTTGGCTGCAATTATTAAACACTACCCATGATTAGCGATCGACCGGAATTCCGGTTGCGGTGCTGAAGGGTGCCGGAACTGCAACTTTTTGACTTTGCGCTCTTTTTGGAAGCAAACCTCCTAAATTCCATGCAATAACGCTAAACACTGTAACTGTTTTCTGCAGTTTTCAGCTAGAATTTCGAATTTTTAGCCTTTGTTGAAAAGTTCCGGTTCCGCCCGGAACTGGGGTAATTCCGGTCCGGTTCCAGTCGGAATTTTGGTTCCGGTCGATCGCTTCGCTACCCATGAGTTGACTGAAAACGTGATCAATTATATTTATTCTCGGTTTAGTCTCCGGATTGGTTGGTTGCCGAACTGAACTGAAGATGAAGATGAAGCGCTTCCAGCCTGTCAAGTTAAATTGAAAAAGCCTTCGTTCAGACGATACTCTCACGGTTCTCTCGTGGAAGTCTCTGCCAAACTGCACTTGAGATCTTGATTACGCATTTGTTACCAGTGGTTAGAAGATTTGTCTCTGTCTGTGTGCATCATACTTTTTCTTTGGTAAAAAAAGTACGTTAGGCCGTACGTACAACACCAGAAGTAAATCATTGTCGAAGTTTTTGTTCTGACAGCGTATCGTTTGTCTGTCGATGAGTGATGCCAAGGTGTCGTGCCAGTGCTGGGAACTGCCTGTTTAGTAAGATAGAACTCGCATTGGATGGATGGATGGATTGTCCTGGTGTGGCCGTAGCCTTAGGCCTCACCACGGCTAGTCGATCACGCGCACCCACATCCTGCCATTCCTTCGGTACTAGCCGGACACCGGCACACATGCTCGGTGTCAGTCTTGGCCGGTCTCACTGGTAGCTGTCCCCGTTTCCGTTTGTACGAACACGTGTGGTTGCTATTGTAGCTTTAAGTGCAAGGGCAGATCCAGTCCGTTCCCATTCTTTGGGTAAAGGCGAAGACGAATTCGGGTCCTACATACTATCTTTTGTAACAGAGCTTACTTTGTCAGAAAATTTATTCGACTGTAAGTAGAAAGGTGAAAAGTTACGCAGCTCAATGCAGACTTTGACGAATTCTCGCAAATGCTAGCTCATGGGTAGGTAATCTCCCCCAATTTGACGACTTTTCCTTTTTATTGATCGGACCTAGATGAAATCGTCGAATTTTCAGAGTCTGGTATAGGCAGGCCTATACATTAACACATTGTTTTTTTCGAGAGGAACAATCCAATCCACCACAAACCTGCTTTGTCATCCATAGTTACTCCAGTACTCCTTACTCCTCTCCTCTATGACACCCCAGTCTGGAATCCTTTTAAAGTGAAGGATATTAGAGTTTTGGAGAGGTCCAGAGGTCGTTTACACTGCGGCTGAACAAAAATGAAATACAGGGTTTCTATATTGACCGACTTCGCAAATTTGACTTTGAGACTCTAGAAACGCGACGTATTATCATTGACTTACAGTACGTATATCGAATTCTGTACGGACTGAATGATATGCGTTTTGAAGACTATTTTGAATGGGCTAAAACCATGCATACAAAAGGTCATGATAAGAAACTGTATCTACCTGTGTTAAAGAAAAACCTCAACTGTAGAAAGTTCTCATTCGCAGTCAGAACCATCCGGCTATGGAATAATTTACCCAGTGAAGTTGTCAATTCAAATTTTCTTAGTCTATTTACAAAAAGAATTAGTAGCCTGCCTATGTTTGATCTAACTTCGGCAACATAAGACCATACGTGGTTGTGTATGCCGCGCCCAACATTTGTATTTCGTTCTTTTTCTGTGTTTGGGCGAAATAAACTTACTTACTTACTAAAAGAAAAAACAGTTATATTTTCTTTTTCGGTATCTTATGAATGCCGTGGCTCCGATCCGATCCGATCCGATCTGGCGGGGGGGTCGTACAATGTACGGCCCTACGATCAGACCTGCACGGTCCATTTCGTTACCCCTGATATCGTCATCTCGGACGTTTGCCCTTCTTTCACTGCCAAGCCACTCAAGCCATGCTGTTGGGCGCCAGGTACTAAGAGAGTGCCTGGCGTGGTGACGTCATGGTGCTGACAGCTCCCAGCGGCCGCCCGGCCGAGGAGGAGTAAACCGGTATAGGCCGTAATGCTGGTTTCTCAGACGGCTCCTGACGTCGGTGATCTTCCCTCCAACGCGGCATGCTTTTAGGAGCGGCTTTCGGTGCAACGGCAGATCCAGTTGGTTCCCATTTTACCTACTCACTGTAACCAGTTTTCGGTGGCCTGGGTGGAGCGTTGTGCCGACGACCAACTCTTTGCAGCAAGAAACTTGCCACGCCGAGAGGATGAACCACTACAACCACTAGGGATGCAGCGGCCGCCGTGACTCAGAGGCAGCGAGCTACCCACTGAGCCACTGACGCGGCCTGAATGCCGTGGCTTTCAGGATTCTCTGCCACCAACAGCATAGCGTTTTATGCCATTCCTAACATTTTGCGCCTACATTTTTCTACATGAATATAAATTCAACTAAATTCTATAAGTAATTATTCGTTGGCAATGATTCAAATACAACTGCTAAACACTTCTAATTTATAGCGGTAGTTGCGCAAAAATATGTTCTGTTTTCGTTGCAATTGCAGGTGCTGATAAATGCGTTTGCTATTTTTGAACTTCCCGCGCCACTTTACTACACACCGCGCGGCACTACAGTAACCCTAACGGCGGCCATCTTGTTGGGGGGTTTTTTTCCTATAATCGTTTATAGTAGGCTATGCGAAATTCCTACCTATTAACGTATTAATTAAATTATACGTGAGTTTTTATTTGTACAAAGAAAGCTGAAATTACTTTCAGCAACAGTAGCATACTAGCTTTGCTGTTGCGTGCGTTCAGTTCAGGCGTTTTTTATCAGAGTATCCTGCCAAGGCATACTTGAAGATGCAATACGTCATCCACCGAAAGGGAAGGGCTGCGTAATCCGACCGAAACCAAATTACAAAGGAGGGGTTGAGAACAAAAATCACCTAAAATCTCTGGCTAAAAATCGGTAGAAAAAGTGCTGAATATGAGCTGAAATACAAGTAAAAGTATGTACAGTCACTCCTCTTAAATGGAACACGTCGGACCGTCCGATCATTTGTGTTCCATTCAACAAGTTGTTCCATTTATGGCGATCCAGCTCAAAAATGGGCAAGCACAAAATCACATCGTACTGCGCAAGTATGGCATAAGAATATAATTGCTGACTGCCAACTTTGAACTCAACTCAGGTACATATAACGCACACTGACAAGTTTATGCGCAAGTTTGGAAATGTGTGCACAAGAGTCATATGCGCCTGCCTATCTACATAAAACATGCACCAAGACACCTTCTAAACTTCGAATTTTACTTTCAGCAAATTAAAAACTGGTGAACCAATTGTAAAAACCTGCAAATTTAGAATTTTTCGCGCCTAAAATACATATAGGTCTAAAAATTTCCTGCCGGGTTGATTGAAATTGGCGTCTGCATGGATGTATGGATTGTTTGGGACTGCGTTAGGCCACACTGCGGGCCCATCATGCACACCCACATCCTGCCCTTCCTTCGCTCTAGCCAGCACACATGCTCGGTGTCAGTCTGGGCGGGTCTTAGTATTAGCTGTCCACGTTCCCGTATTTTCCAACACGTGTGATTGCTATCGTAGCTTTAGATGCTTAGGCAGCTCCAGTCTGTTCCCATTTACCTGCATACTCGCAGTCACCAGGGTGGCCTGGGTGGAGCTTTGTGCCGACGACCAACTCTTTGCGGCAACAAACTTGCCGCGCCGAGAGGATGAGCGCACAACGTCGCGCACAGTGGCTTTGCCTTTGCGGCCTAAAACCACTACACCAACTACACAACTGCTGGTGACCGGCGCCCAGCAGCATGGCTAGGAGTGGCTGGCAGTGAAAGAAGGGCAACGTCCGAGATAACGAATCACGGGGGTAGCGAAATGGACCTCGATTTTGATCGTAGGCCGTAAGGCAAATCGTATTGGATTGGATGGTCCTAGGTTTAGCTTCTAAGAAGTCGTCGTTCCTGAACTCATAACGACATAACGGTACTTTTTGGCCGTTTACGAAAAGTTCTGTTTAAAACACGTAGTGGTTTTAGCAGAAAAAAGGTTGAATTGAACCGCAAAACCGGTTTAGACCGGTTAATCAAGCACGGGTGGGCGCACACTATTAAAACGGACTTTCTGTTTGGTCTCCATCAAGGCTGTCTGCATTCTTCATAGCCTTGAGAAGAAGATGAAGTCAATTATACTGGTTGCGCTTTTCATTGTGGGGCTTTGCATCATTCAAGTTCAACCATGCGGATTTGTGAGTTTTTTCCATTGCATTTCTCTTTGTTTCTTGCTTTCCAAACACTTTTATGAGACGTATTTATAGGTCAATTATTATCGATCTAACTTTGAAGATACAAACGTATCTCTATAGATGGCCGGGTGACCAAAGGGTCGAGAGCTCCAAGACGATTTCTCTGCCCCTCTAATTTTTCTGAAACGCAATTTAACCCCAATTTTTTGCCTTTTCTACAATTTCAGACAAAAAAAATCGCTAAAATTTCCCGTAATAATTAATTTTAGAAATATTTGAGCGAGCCAAAATTTAGCATTCTTCCAACAC
The DNA here is from genome assembly GCA_030248155.1 of Sabatieria punctata. Lineage (NCBI taxonomy): Eukaryota > Metazoa > Nematoda > Chromadorea > Araeolaimida > Comesomatidae > Sabatieria > Sabatieria punctata. Next base: position 109,379 of record JASANB010003364.1, read on the forward strand.
TCTCCCGCCTACTAATTTGTTTACTTCATTCGACCCGGCCTGACTCAAGCCCTCCCCTTTTGGCGGGTGCCCTGATTTCTTTGGGGTCCAATAGTCCAATTTTATAGTCTTTGTGATGCAATTTCATTTACTTAAATGTTAGTGCATTTTTAGCGATTTCTGGCATGAACTCTTCCATTTTGCCTTTTGTATTACTCAACATCGAAAGCCCATATGTCTAGCTTGGGCTAGGAAAAGAACTAGAGAGAAACGGTCTATGAATCGTCAATCCGCCAGCATTTTAACTGATTTGTCGATCCCTCGACTGTGCTCTCAAACCCCTTTTGTTGGATTTAACTTGAACCAAACCTTTACATATACGTACATACGTGCACTCCGACAATAGGCCTGCATTTCGGCTGATGGGGGAGGTATAATTTAGAATTCTTGAGGGAAGCTGTGGTGGTAACAGTGGCTGAAGGGGGTTAAAGTGATGGTAAGTCAAGAATGCTAAAATCAAGCTTTTAGCTAATTTTTTGTTAGAATAGATTAAACAATTTTTACATCTAATCTAAGCTCATACATACTTTTATCTTCATAATTTTTCTAATCAGCCCCCTGTTACACCAGGTTACACACACCAAATCATTCTATTCCAAATGGCACAATCAAACTGACTTTCAGATGAACTCAGAATTGATTCAAAGCAGCGAGGAGAGTACATCGGAAAGCGAAACAACTGAAACCGAGGAAACCACCGAAACGGAAGAGATTCAAGTGGGCGAAGGCAACGACAACGAAGAGATTGAGGGTGCCGACGGCGAAGGAGGTGGCGGTGGAGGAGACGACAAGGACTGCGAATGCGATGATGATGATGATGATGGCGACGGTGACGGGGGCTCCGGAAGCGACGAGGACAAAAGCGGCAAGGGAAACAAGGGAAAAGGAAAAGGCAAGGGGAAAGGAAAGAAGTGCAAGAAAGGAAGCGGAAGCGGAAGTGGAAGTGGAAGTGGGAGCAAAGAAAAGTCGAAGAAGGATAAAAAATCTAAAAGCAAAGATAAGAGTAAATAAGTGAAGTATAAATTAGTTCAACATTGGTGCCTTTCTTTCTATTCTCTCAAATCTGTTGCGTGTGTGTGTATGTACTGTATGGTGCTAAAGAATGCGGTTTAGACTTGGCCGACGGCGTCTGTGACGAAAGAATAAATTCGGGCAACCGGTTCTCATTTTAGGATTGTAGGTTATTAATTAATACTACGTTCCAGCTACTAATCCACGCACCGCCACGCCCCAACACAACCTTTCTATATACAGTCGGGATTGAGACCTGTTTTAAAACAGAAAGATAATCGATCAAAGTTGCCGTAGACAAAACCAGTTAAAAGCGGATTTCACCTAAGACAGAGTGTTATTGCGTGTTCAAACTATTTACTGAACTCCACTAATGAGATTGACTTTTGTTATTGTTTCGTTTCTCGTCATCTGTTGGCTAATTCCGGCCAACAAGTCATGTCTTCTGGGAGGGGTAGGTTAAAGCGACCGTAGTCGGCAGGTGCCAAAACTCTCGAATCGTCTGTCTAGGCGCCGGAAATGCTAGGAGGTTCGGTTGCTGAAGAGGAAGATGCAGTGGAAGATGGCGGAAAAACCGCCAATGGCGATGCCGAATCTGACGGACCGGTGCGTGGTGAAGGAAGTGACAAAGATAAAGTGGAAGATAAGAAAAGATGATTGTTCTGTTTCCATGTATGTTATTGTATATGGAACTAAAACCGGTTTAATCTGCATAAATAAGTGCGCAATAGAGTTTGTTTAACTGCAAGACCGGTTTGATTTGATTAAAATTCAGTACTTCTTTCAATGATATGCATTCTCAGTATAACTAAGGCAAGTTTAGAAGTCCCTTTTGGAAGGAAAGTTTTTACAACATCATTTTAGAATGTTTACTTAGTAGGTACACCACAACCGATTTTGGGTGACTTTTGGAATTGGAAAACAATCCGGCAATGTTTGGGCGCCAAATTCAAATTTTACAGATGCCACTCTGCCGGTCGAATTTTCGTGAATGTAAATTACAAGTTGTTTACATTATTAGCTTCGCTAATAGCGATCTTCAATTTCTCAGTACATGCAATACGTACAGTAGACAGATGGCTATTTGCGTGCTAGAGAACAAGGCTACACAGACGAGCTCCAAATTTAACCAATCATGGCAATTTTCTTGGTGTCTTTTACCAACTAAAAACTGCCTGTGCGCAGAACCAGAAAGAAGGTTGTGCTGAAGATTTCAGGACAGATAAAGCCGGACAATTACCGCACCTTGAATCACGGCGTCGGTGAGATTTTATCTGTCTGTCTCTTTGGCAGCATCGCTTTGCACTAAGTTTTAAAAGTTCTACCGCTCTATTCCAAACTCCAATGGACAGCCACCAAAGGACGGTAGGAAAATTACAAAATTTGTTTATGTAAAACAGTTGGTTGGAGTCATTTTAGGAGGCGAAGGAAGCAGTAGCGGCGGCTCGAACTTTGAAAGACTTCCTCGAGAAACTACCGACTCCTTCGATGCAGTGGCAGAACGTTCAGGTTCGCAATGGTCGATTGTTCTCTAAGGAAGTCAGAAGAGCTATAAAACATCAATGCGATCAGGTTTGTTTGTTTGTTTCTTTGTTTGTTTTTTGTCTGTCTGTCTGTCTGTCTGTCTGTCTGTCTGTCTGTCTGTCTGTCTGTCTGTCTGTCTGTCTGTCTGTCTGTCTGTCTGTCTGTCTGTCTGTCTGTCTGTCTGTCTGTCTGTCTGTCTGTCTGTCTGTCTGTCTGTCCAGTTACTAATTCATTTGTTGCTTTGTTTCAGCCGTTTATATATTTATTTCGCTTTAAGGCTATTTTCCACCTATCCACTGGTCGAGCATCCACCGATTATTGTGCGAAGGTGATCGCAGAGGCGAACCGTCTATTACAAATCGCAGAGCTTGTATTCGACCGGGAGATTCCGGAAGCCAAGTTCCGCTTTGCGCAGGACATTTTGGAATCGACAGAAAAACTGGAAGATGGGTTGAGACGGTTTGAGGTAGGTATAGCCACACAAAATGTACGGTAATAAAAAAATTTGCATTTCCATTATATTGTTGTGTTGTACTAACCCTGGCGGTGATGTGTGTTTTGTGTTTTTGTCGGTGGAGGAAGCAAAAGAAGGAGAAAAAGCAGAAGAAACGCGAGTTCATAGCCGCCGAGACGCCGCCCCAATCCGAAATTACCATGTCTTCCAACGATTCTTCAAGGACGGTTATTCAAATGGACACTATCAACCCCGATTCACAACATGCCACCACCAGCTCTTATAAAGCAGATGGCACCATTCAAGGTCCGCCCACTGGTATTGAACCCGACCCTCCTATCTTAAGCACCACTCAATCTTCAATCTCCCTATCAAGCACTGCTGGCTCCCCCAAATTTGATGAGGATTCCCATTTGCCCCCTGAGTCGGCTACAACCTCCTATAGCTCTACTTTCGACTAGTCTACCGCTTTATGCAAATTTATCGATTCTATGTGACTCTGTATTTCTATATTAACTGTTAGCTGTATTGATGTTTTTGTGCCTACTGATCTGAGGTTCAATAAATACATGTATATATTGTGTGTATTGGGAATGATTTTGTTTTGGTTGGGGCAGAGTTTAGATAAATGGTTGATTGGTCAGCTAAGCAACGAAGGTTTCCAGAAAAAAACTTTTTTCAGAATTGTTTGGCTTCCTGTCCACCTCCAGTAGCTCGACGGATCAGAAACAACGACTACTTGAAGCCCATAATGAAACGACGACGGTCTAGGGACCTGAGGGCACAGGAGCCCTACGTGGAAATTGACTTTGACCCGGACTACGAACCACTGATTTGAGATGTCTCTCATTACATATTGTACATTCACAGTACTCTATCGCTGGTTCTTTACCCTTTGGTTGCGAAAATATATGGCTCATTATTTTGGGAGCCAAAAAATCGTTGTAGAATGGCAAAAATTTTGGGAGCACTGTGTTGAGTTGCTCTCTAGACTACAATATATTCAGTAAGTCGATGGACGGACGGACTCATTGAAAAAAGTCTGAAACTCATTCTGGTGGACGGACATGTCGGTTTATTGGAGGGTGTTGGTTTATTAGATGGTGTTGGTTTATTAGAGGGAGTTGGTTTACATTATAAGAGGGTGTCGGTTTATTAGAGGGTGTCAGTATATTGGAGGAAGTCCACTCATTAGATGGTGTTGGTTTATTAGAGGGAGTTGGTTTATTAGAGGGAGTCCGCTCATTAGATGGTGTTGGTTTATTAGAGGGAGTTGGTTTATTAGAGGGAGTCGGTTTATTAGAGTTAGCTAATTCAGTTTGAATTTGGTTGGTATGATTTTGGTATGAATTTAGTACATTAGTGGTAGTTTGCTATGATAATGTCATAGAAGCCTTTGCAAATTATGCTTAATCCACCTTTCTTGAGTTTTTTCGAATCAAAGCATGCAGAAAGGATTGGGAGTATATTTTGACGTATTTTAAAAGTGTTATAAATATAGCCAACAAGCTAGTAAACTGAAAACGCCTTACCAAAATCATAATTCTAGTACTAAAATGATCTGGTAAAGGCGTTTGATTTTGATATGGTATGGTATAGTTAGACCTAATTCGTAGTACTACAATACAAACTACATATTTTCGGCGTTTATGACGTCATCAAGACTACAAATTAACTAAGACTACATATTACTTTGGCTGACTACAAATTGACTACAAACTACTTTTTCAAAATTTGCGAATTTGTAGTCAATTTGTAGTCATTTTTTGGGAACTTTTCCGATTTTTAATGTAATTTTATATAAAATGAGTCCCTAATCGGCCTTTTGAGCTGTCTTGAGCTTATGATAGGCATACCAAACCGTTGAAAGCATACCAAGAACGAAGCAATTTTTTATTAAAGTGTTTGAAAGATCGTTTTTCCAATTTCCCCGCTTTTTGCCCTACACATTTTCAAAAAGGTGACCACATGATTGACTTTTGCACATTCGTTGGTCTTTTTCTTGTCTTTGTTTTTAAAAAAGCCTCATTCTATTTTTAGAAAAATACCCAACGTTCAGCATTGGAATTCTATTAAACATTGAATTCCGTCTGTTTGTTTCTAGAATTATCTGTTAGAAAAGGCGATTTTGTCACTTAAAATACAATTAACAGGCTTCCGGTTACTACTTTTGCAAAGCATTTCTATGACTGATGGTTGAATTGGCAAAAATTTGCAGTAATATCGAATTTCTGACTTTTTGGTAACCTGACTACAAATTGACTACAAAAAGTAAGACTACATATTTTTTGAACCTGAATTTGACAACTACAAACTAAGACTACAAATTATTTTCGCGAAAATTTTTAACTACAAACTAAGACTACAAATTGAAATTCGCTGAGGAAATAGGTCTAGGTATAGTATAGTATAGAAGAAGCTGTTTTGAATTTGGTTTGGTATGGTACTAGTACTAAATTCAAAGATTGATTTTAGTGCTAGTACAATTTTGGTATGGTAGGCATCCCTGTTTATTAGAGGGCGTTGGTTTACTAGAGGGCGTCAGTTATTAGAGCAAATACGGTACAAAAATACATACAGTACATACAAATGTGTACTTTTTATATAAATCGTCATGGTCTGAACAGAACAAGAAATTTGCTTGCCAGCCTATGTATACTGAAACAGGGATAGGAAGAAGAGAGGAAAGTGTGCATACAAAGCAATCACAAATTTGCATTTGATATTCTTATTGTGATATTGTTTTATGTGCTACTAACCTCAACAGAGATGTGTCGTTTGTTTGGTTGGATGGGGAAGAAGAGGAAGACTAAGAAGCAGAAGAGAGATGTGTTGGTGGAAGCCAAGACTCCTCCAGACTCCAACATGTCATCGATGGGGCAAGATTCTTCACGGACAGTTATTCAGTTAGAAGCTATCGACCCTTACTCTCGCGGCAATACCGGCACAACTTCTGCAGGATCCGGAAACGCAGTGGAATTGATTGCATCCTTAAAGACTCAATCTTCAAGTACACAACAAAAGACTGCTCGACCACATGACACCCCCCTGCCCCCTTAGACGTCTACAAAGTTCAGTCAGTTCAATTAATGTACCGCTTTATGTAAATTTCTAAACTGATGTGCGTGACTCCGTTTTTCTCTCTTGTTTTACTTTCTAGCTGTACTGGTCTGATGCTCAATAAATACACCGATTTGTTTATGTTATGCTGTCTGGTTGGTCGGTTATTTTCGTTGATTGATTGGTTCGTTGCTTAACTAACTAACTAACTAACTAACTAACTAACTAACTAACTAACTAACTAAACTAAACTAAACTAAACTAAACTAAACTAAACTAAACTAAACTAAACTAAACTAAACTAAACTAAACTAAACTAAACTAAACTAAACTAAACTAAACTAAACTAAACTAAACTAAACTAAACTAAACTAAACTAAACTAAACTAAACTAAACTAAACTAAACTAAACTAAACTAAACTAAACTAAACTAAACTAAACTAAACTAAACTAACCAACTCAACCAACCAACCAACCAACCAACCTATCGCAGAACTTACGTTCGACAATTAATTATTCATAAAATAACAGACTGAAATTGCAGTGTAACTTTATTTGTCGAGCCACAAAGTAAGTTTTAGCTGCTTTAAACTTTTCTAGAACTATGTAAGTGTCAAAAAGCCTCAAAACAGCCAGACACTAAACGAGTCTGCCCAAATGCTTTGACTTTTTAACACGGCTATCTCTCAGCCGAACTGCCAAATTAGAGTGAGGCTCGGCCGCACCTGTTTTCAGTCTCCAAAAGCAGCATTAGCCAGGTTTTAAAGCGCTGCCTTAGCGCTGCCTGCAAAAAGCCGCAGCTTAGCGAAACTTTGATGAATGGAGCTGAGCAGCGCGCTCGCTTGTCTGCCGATCTTAAGATCTTTTTCGACTTTCGTCAGCCGCGTAAATTAGGAACACGGCTTTGTACTGCAACTGGGCCCGGACTCGCCGTTCCACGAGGTAAACTTGGATCCCGATTTACCTACCGGCCTGCCTAGGAAACTGGCGCACATTTATGGCCGACAATCAGCAGATCGTTACCGAGGAATCTAAGAGCACTTTTGAGAGGTGTCACGAATGTAAGGGCATCTTCGATCATGGAAATCTGTGGTGTCTGGAAGAAAACGATGAAATGGTGAGGTTTTGGAAAGCTATTTTGTTTGTGATTTGGTAAATGTAAGGAAAAAAAGAAGAAAATGGGAAATATTTAGTTTTTGAAATTGAGAATAAGCGTCATAGGGGTTCTGTATCATACATATTTACAAGGGGGGGTTAAAAGGGGTTGCTGCTCCCAGCGGCAATTCAATGCTAACCGCCGGATCAAGACACCCTCAGATGTTTTTTGTTTTCTGGGGACTTGGAAAGTGAAGGGGCTTCGCCTTGCTAACCTGGTAATTGTTTTATATCGCAACTTTCGAATGCATAATATGTGTAATTAATTAACATAATTTCGAATGCATAAATTAACCTGGAAAATGAATGCATAGTTTGTACAATGCGTAATTTTTAACACGCTTTTTACTCACATTAGAGTCGTTTTATGACGAGTTCACAAATGCTGTTGGAAGATTGCAAGTACTGTATGGTTCAAAGTTGCAAAGCGGGGAAGCTAAGAAGAAGCATAAAAACATTGATTCAAAAAATGTTTTTTCAATTATTTGCCATTTCGAGAAACATTTTGCAACTTACCAAGATCCAATCCCATGCTTTCGAATGATTGAGTGCTCCCCACAAATATGCACAGAACAATCAATTAAAATCTATGAATTTTGCAAAATTTTTTTAATATTTTCAGTTCAATTTTAACCACCATAACGCATTATGCAATATAACGCACGTAGTGTTTAAAATGCGTAATAATATTGTGTAACCAATTTCAAATGCATAATTTGCGTAATAATAAGAAACCGCTGGCTTGGCAAAGCTTTTGAGTACTGACAGGTGGGATTAAGAGGCCAATCGGCCCTTCCCTTCCTCTTCTTCCGGTCTATGGAACCATGTCTCTGTCTGTGGCTAATAGATTCTCTATTTTCCGATTTGTTGCTAACCTTTCGTACAGTATGTAGTATGTGCGTAGATATACCTTCTCTCTCTCGCATTGCGTAATAGTGTACGCAAACAAAAGTATAACCTGGGGTAACCCCTATATATGACCTTAACTAAATTAAACTTGAAAACTTCAGACCAAAGTGTGTCCGAACTGCTGGAAGACGCAAAAAATGCCGGACTTGTTGACAGTGAGACAGTACCGCAAACATCAGCAAGCGATCGTGTGTGTGCATCGGTTGGAGTTGGAGTTGCAACGCACCAGACAGATGCTCGATCCCCGGTTGGAACAAGTCAGCTCCTGTCTGCGGAGCTTACAAAACGCCGGCACCAAAGCTTACGAATTGTCACAAGCGGTATGTACAGTATGTGTGTTTGCCATACATGTACTAGTACAGGTCTCTTACATGTACTAGTACAGGTCTTACAGTGTCTCTTCCTGCTCTATAGCAGTTGGCTACTCCTAGTCCGAAAGGACAAAAAGTTACAACAACAACAACAGGTTATCCGCCGATCGGGGTGACTAAAAACGCTGAAGAATCGCAATTTTCAGCTAAAAATTGTCAAAAATCGCTAATTTGGGCTCAACTATACCTAAAAAGTGCTGTGTTACCGTTATATTTTAGTGTCTGAAATTTGAAAAAATTGTAGAAATTTGCTGAAAAAATTACGTGGAAGTTTTCGCATTTCCAATGTTGGAATTTGACATTTTTTCAGGCTCGCGAATTAGCAGCGGAAAAATCGAGCAAATACATAGCGGAGGAAGACCTAGACCGATTCATCAAAGAAACGGAGGATATGACCAAAACGTTGGCCAGTCAATTCAGACCAAACGCTCAGCAGACAATCGACGATTTCAAGTCGGAACTAAGCGGAGCCGTGGCACAGTTTGACCTCAAAAACAAGGAATATGAGGTTGGTTGGCCTGATTTCGGATTTTGTCAGTCAGTGCAAAATTCCTTAAACAACTCTAAAAAGTCATGTTCTGACAAAATCTAAATGTGAACAGAACAGGTCTAAAAATTTAGAAGTTCCTGCTCCACCGGCCTTTGCCACTTACAACTTCATCATACTCGGTCACTTCTCACCCCTCCAAGGCCGGTCCACAAAGCCCCACAGCCAAAGTTCGTCTGCAAGATTTGCGCTCTACCCTGATGTCTCGAGTCTCCAACATGAACGTCAAATTTCCGCGCAGATCCTCCTCAGCCCCACGAGTCTACAAGGAAGAAGAAACACAAACTAACAACAATGACAATTTGTAATTTTTTGTCTCATTTGGTTGATGATTCTCTACAATCGCCTTCAGCTTCTGTATTATTCTCGCTTCTTGTTCCTGCCCATAAACGGTCGTGCAAACTAATTCAATTGGGGGCAAATTGTAGATCAAATACGTGTCACCAATTCAGTGGGGGGCAAATTAACGCTTACAGATAGTTAGTTTCCCCCAGGAAAATTGGGTGAAGTCTATCAAAACAAGCTTTAGCTCAAACTGAAGTATGTCCGAGTGTGATTTACAATGCATGTTGCGAATCCTGAACATAGTGCTAATGTGTATAGGTTTTCCTGTGTATGTCAGTGTAATCGTAGTTTTAATACGCAAACGGGAAGAATTGTGTTCAGCATTTTTCACCATCTGCATTTCGGTGGGCTTCGCTGACTGTCTCTATCTGCTGGCTAAGCTTGGAATGATTTTGCCGAAGCTGCTCTATCAGTATTTCCCGGCTCTACGGTCTTTTATTGAAACTCAGGTAACGATTGTGTGTCCCGCTTACTGTTGTTTAATACCGGATTTTTCAAATGCGTATGCGTATGCGTATGCGTATACGCATTCCAATTACAAATGCGTATGAGTTTGCGTATACGCATTGCAAAAACCAATGCGTATTTTGCGTAATGCGTATGCGTAATGCGTAATCTCAGAAACAATCAGAAATTTCTCTGAACAGCTTGTTTGTCTCCACAGTGTGTTGTTTAGGTATAATCAAGTTCCTGCCTTGAAATGAATTGCAACGAAATTTTTTAGCGAATTTTGGAGAATTTTTACAATTTCAGAAACAAAAATTGCCAAAATTGCCTGAAAAACAGCACTTTTAGCTGCATTTGAGCCCAAATTTCAAAGGAAATCCGAAGGTGCTGGGTTCGATTCCCAGCTACGCCCTTGCACATGCCTAACGTTTTCACCTTCTTCTTTCTATTTAGCGATTTTTAACGATTTTTAGCCGAAATATTGCGATTTTAAGCTTTTTTAGTGCTCAGCCGCTCCCTAGAATTTGGGCTCAAACCCCTCCGACCAGCGCCAGACCCCCCAGCCCCCCTCCCTATTCGGCAGATGACCTGTTACATGTATGGTATGTACTGTACGTATGTTTTCAACAGGCAAGAGATTTTATGCGCTATTCCTAATAAAAAACAATTGAATGCTCATTTCCTAAAGAGGTCTAATAGCAATCAAATTTACAATAAACATACCAGTGGAAGCAAAGCACAAACAGATAGCCTGCCCATGCAACACAACTCATGTCTCCCAAAACCGTGGAAACTCTAAATTCACGGTTTTGTCGCACATTTCCTTTCCTGTTAAATCTTTGCCTCTTTTTAAATATTAGCAAGCCCAGCTTAGTTAAAGCTTTAAATGCCTCAGAAAATTTCTGGTACCCTCACCTCACACTAAAAACTATGAACAATGACCATTCGGTAACAATCTGAACTAAATATTTGCAAGGCATTCGAAAATGTAGCTATTTTTCAGACCCAATACGCATTACGCAAAAATATGCAAACTTTTGACAGAATGCGTAATAATATTGCGTAATGAATTTCAAATGCGTATGCGTATGCGTATGCGTATACGCATTCTGAAATGCAATGCGTACTTTGCGTAATGATATGCGTAATGCGTATACGCATGCAACAGTAGTCCCGCTTGTGTAAACAGACAAAGTGTTTGTTTGTATTCAGACCTTTGCTACCTTCTGGCACATGATAGGCTGGGCACTCTATTACCCACAAATGGCGGGTGTGGTCATATTGAGTGTTAATCGGCTGGCCATGAGTGTATGGTTGGACAAGATTGAAACGGTGAAAATTGTGATGTGTGTTGTTTGTAGTCACCATTATCATCACCATTGTCGTTGCAGTTGTCGTCATTGTCATTGTCATTGTTGTCATTGTCATTGTCATTGTCATTGTTGTCATTGTCATTGTCATGGTCATGGTCATCTTTGTCGTTGTTATTATCTACGCAGCGAGATATGGGCGGCCCAGCTGTTTGTTTACATTAAACCATCGGCTCTGGGCTTCATCAGTCAGTCAGAGAGACTGAGCCATAGAGGGATCCGTTCCTTGTACGTATAGCTAACCTCTCCGACTATGGCTATGATGTTCCATTGATGGCTATTGAACGCCTACTTAGCCATACATGGCTACTTAGCCCTCTATGGCTACCACTCTTCAACAGCATAGCCAACTATGGCTACATAGCCATCTATGGAGCTATCGTAGCTATCGTAGCTACATAGGCATAGATGGCTAAAAAGGCGGGGCCTCCTCGAGTTTAGCCATAGATGGCTATGCTGCTGAAGAGTGGTAGCCATAGAAGGCTAAGTAGCCATAGAGGGCTAAGTAGCCATGTATGGCTAAGTAGGCGTTCAATAGCCATCAATGGAACATCATAGCCATAGTCAGAGAGCTAAGCTATACAAGGAACTGATTCGTCTATGGCTTAGTCTCTCTGACTGTCAGTGGCAGCTGTTCAAGCGGGCATCCACGATGGTGGCAGCATGAGACCAGAGGCTTGAGTCCTAGGTCAGCAATCACACAGCAAAACAGGAACAGGCTGTGTGGTGTGCCCGGGTGCGCCGTTACCATTTTGCTACTAGTCAGGGTCGACCTGGAGCCGTATTTGCAGTCCACTCATCCATTGACCCTAAAGGATATGCAGAGCTGCCCCGGAGGCGGTATTTGACCCCTTGTCGTTGTTGTTATTGTCATTGTCGTTGTTATTGTTGTTGCCATTGTCGTTGTTATTGTTGTTGCCATTGTCGTCGACCTCATTGTCATGATCATCAGTATTTTCATCATCATCATTAGTAGCTTCAGAAACACATTTTCCCTCCTTTTAGCTGTGGACAAAACGAATGACAGTGTATGCATTGACGTTCCAATGGCTATGGTTAGTACCATTCATGGCGCCACATTTTCATCCCTGTTGTCACAGCCACTTTAACAACAGAACAATCGATACCGATTTTATCGATGTGGAGGTAACTACCAGAAAGTCGTTTGTGGCAAATACAGTGAACCCTTTTTTATAAGTTAAGCTTTTTAGATAGCCATTAGCATGTGGACAGCAGATGTTATCATCGAGTTTATGATCGTTACTCCATTTCTCATTTTCGTATATGTCTGGATGTTTGCGAAGGTAAGGAACTGTAGTCACTAAATTCAAATATCACCAATACCAGTCGGACATGGGTTGAGTGGGGTGAGGCTTGCTTTGTTGTTGTTGTTGTCTGGCTTGCCAAGGCTAGTTAAGGTGTTTGTCTGGCATCGGCGTGTAGCATAGTGGTTAGTGCATTGGACCGGAAATCCAAAGGTGCTGGGTCCGATTGCCAGCTACGCTCTTGCACATGCCTAACTTTTTCACCTTTCTTTCTATTTAATAAACTTTCAGGTTCTCATTCACCGCCGTATCGCAGCTGCTACGCAAGCAGCAGCAACAGCAGCAACCAGATCAGTAGCACGCACTACCAAATCCGGCTACAAGTCAGCTAACACCTTCAAGTTTTCGGTCGAAGTCCGGTTTGCAGTGATGGGAGCTGTGCTGTGTGGTATGTATTGTTTCCTGACCGTCAATTATTTCCAGGTCTGGCTAGCCTGGAAGACACAGGGTACGGGTTACGGTATTTACCAGAGAGCCATAGTCAGTCTGGTACAAGTGCTCTTTACTGTCGCCAACCCGTTTCTCTTGCTTGTATTCGGTACAAAGTTTCGAATGCTTTATAAGGAGTTCCTGTTTTGCCAGGAGAGTGAGTGATCCAGTATACAGATAGATAGATAGATACTACATACTTACGTAGTAGGCTACATGTTGTAATATTAGTTTTTATCATACATATGCTAACTTATGTGTTGTCTGTAGAGTGATATGTCATGTGTAGTGTAGTGTAGTGTAGTGTGTTGTGTTGTGTCTAAACACAAGACAGCCGAAGACTACCCATTCTTTAATTCAAGTGTCATACCAGTTCAACTAAAACAGAGTAGAGCTATGTAATAGAGAAAAAATATTATGGAGCAAGGCGGAGAGAATCAAGAAAATCTGCATAATGCAAGAATAGAGTAGAGTAGCTTAGAACTAATTAGTACATGGAAATTTCCGAGCCATACCAGGACTGCTTGTCTGGGGGCGAGCGCGCAGTTTTGACTTGATAGACCGACCTGGTTGACTGCGTCTTCGACAAATCCAACCCCGTCTTCTCCTTCTCTCTGTGCAGGCCGGCGTCCTTCTCTTTGTGCATTGATATGGGGGCGTCTAGGTCGGCCGCCGATCCCATCCCACGCGAAGTGGGGTCTATTGTTTCTACTAGAATAATGGATTGGGAGGAGGCCGGCACGCTGACTGAGTGCTTGGTCGACCCCGGCGGTGTCTTGGCAACCACCAGATTTTGCTTCTGTCTCCTTCGTTCCTTCATCCTTTTCCACCAGTCTTGAAAACACAAACAACACATTGCTAAGCTTTGGTTAGTATCATACAGTCTCACACAAATCAATATGTAAATAATAGTAAACGTGCAGGCCAATTTTTTAGTCACTGGATCGTACATTACAAGGTGCAGCGCAGCATACACACTCACTACGGTACGGATGCATTGGTTGGCTTGATTTTGAACTTTACGTTTACCGTCCCCAGATCGGGACAGGTTCCGAACCGAAGCAGTTTTGTTTTTGCAATTTAAAACTGCATGCCCAAAAATTGTACAAATTGCCTGTGAAACAGCGCTTTTCGAGCTGTATTTGAGACCCAATTAGGGGCCGTCCGTAAACTACGACGTTCAAAATTTTAAAATATTGCACCCGAGCCCGACCCTCCCCCGGCGTTTTCAGCACAATGCCCTAAACTACAACGTTTTTGGTTGAAACTACCCCCCCCCGATTAGACTTGGTTTACAGAACGTATACAAAATGAAACTTTTTGACAGTTTGAAGAGTTTTCCTGGATAACAGTTGTTTGCAAAAGCTTCTTAGGGACCTAAAAACGTTGATGATTTCGATACCAAAAATCATCCCCGACCTCCTGCGTCGTTTTCCAACGTTCAACCAACCACCCCCACCCTATCCCCTCTCTGAACGCCGTAGTTTATGGATTGAGCGCCCTTTTACGACTTTTAGCCCAAAATGCAAATTTTAGCGATTTTTAGTGCTTTTACTAACCTTCCCCCGAACTTTGATTCAGACCGGAAGGGGCAGGCACGCCAATCAACCGCCCTCCCCATCCGACTTCGGCGATGACCTGTTACATATTGTACATGTATGATTACAAAGAACACTAAATATACTCCAGAGCCTTCGACCAAATAAGCCTATAGCCATACATGTAACAGGTCATCCGCCGATGGGGGGAGGGGGGTCTGGCGCCGGCCGGGGGGGGGGGGGGGGCTGGGCCAAAATTTTGGGGGAGGCGGTGGGCACTACAAAACGCTCAAAAATCGAAAAAAATCGCAATTTTTTGGCTAAAAATTGCCAAAAATCGCTAATTTGGGCTGAAATACAGCTAAAAAGTGCTGTTTTGCAGGCGATTTTTGCAATTTTTTTGTGTGAAATTGTAAAAAATTGCAAAAATTTGCTTGAAAATTTACTTGCCAGAAAAATCGGAGGGGGTCGGTGAAATCGTCTCGGGGGGGGGGGGGGGGTCCCCATCTGGGGGGTCTGGCCTAAGTCAGGTGGGGGGGCAGACCCCCCAGACCCCCCTGTTACATGTATGCCTATAGCCTAGCTAGAGTTTAGCCGAACAAACCTGCCACTCCATTTGGCGTCGCCTCGCGCGCGGCAGGCGTCGTGCCGTTGTGATTGCGTATAATCGAATTTTATCTGACGCCAATTGACGTCATACTTGTTCTATTCCACCTAACAATGACTGCCTTCTGACTAATTGACCAGTTTACACTTTGTATTGGTTGGGCTCGGCAGATAAAGATGATTTCACCAAAGATAGTAATCGATTTGCTTCTATTTTCGGCGCTGGTCGTTGCTGACTTGCTTATCAATTATTTATCAACGCCATTCGAACGTGGTTTCTACTGCGACGACGATTCTATCCGCTATCCGTACAGAACAAGCACCGTAGATCCGGTTCTGAACTATTTTGTGGGCACTGCAATTGCTCTAATCGTCGTTTGTGCTATAGAGGCTCATAGGATTTTTGTGTCGGAGAATAGGAACAAGGAGAGTTCGTTTAGACGGTGGTTGTTCAAAGTCTACAAACATTTCGGCTATTTTTTATTTGGGGCCGCCGTTACGATGTTATTCTCCTATCTATCCAAATTTTTGGTTGGTCGTCTGAGACCGCACTTTTTGGCTGTTTGTCAGCCGAAAAAGGACCTACTCAGATGTGAAAAAGACCCTCTTGAGTATATCTTTCCTGTTACTTGTGAAGGCAACTATTCTGACAAGATAATGCGCGATTCTAGAATGTCTTTTCTATCCGGACATACTAGCTTTGCATTCTATTGTGCCATTTATTCAATTCTCTACCTACAATCCAGAAATTCCTGGAATCCTAAATACGGAAGGTTGGTAGTTCCGATGCTGCAGACACTTATTTTTCTGCTGGCAAGTTACGTGGGAATGTCGCGAATTTCCGACTTCAAACATCATTGGAGCGACGTTTTGGCTGGCTTTCTTTTGGGACTGATTGTAGCTGTGTTGGTGGCCCATTTCGTGGCTCGAATTAGACTGTCCAGCTCTAGATGGCACTCGAAAACTTTACCTGTTTTGGAACGAAATGCTATCTCTGAGGCTACTGGGGTGCAAACCATAGCTGTGGACAGAGGGGAAGCGCACTGAAGTGTTCTGTTGCTATATATGTATGTACTGTATTGTTTAAAAGTTTCATAGCTTTTACAGCTGTACCTTAATTGTACATACTTGTCGAATAATGTTGAATTGTTTGATGTTTATCGGTTTACATTATTAGGTGACATAGACAATTTCAAATCAATTTGTCACTTGGTTTGCGTTTGGTGCCACTCTTCTGATTTCACTTTCAAAACTGAACTGAATGCTGTGATATACGTAATAATATTATTAATAATCGGAACAGCTTCGAATATACAAAATTTGCTCATATGGGACGAAAACCATACGCGGTTGGCACTTTGTCAGTCCAATGTCTAAATTGAGTGGTTGTCTTAATTTGGTTTGTTCCAGTACCACCCGGGTGCAAAAATGTAGTAAATTCACCTTTAATTGATTCACGCAAAAATCCTTTCTAAACAAAGCTAATCATCGATTAAACTTTGTAGATCTTTAAGGGCCCACCAATAGGTAAACACCCCAACCCAATACACCAAGTACCAACTCGCAGCTGGTGTACGTACAGTATGTAGTACACTACGTACGTAGATTGTGAGCATCCGTAGTTTTAAGGAAGAGTTTACGGTTTAGGAGAGATTTATGGACCGAAAGTAGAACGAATTGCTAAACTCCACCCAACAAATATGAACACGAATGAGCTATAAACCAGTACGTTTTATTGTACAATACAAAGTAAAGCAACAGAGAAAATTACATCTAGGTAGATCTAGTAGAATATATGAAGAAATTGGCATAAAACAAGACAAGACAGTGCATCAGCGAAGAAGAGTTGAACTAAAAGAGCGTTGGGTTGGGGCGTCTGATGTAGGCGGGGGCAATGAGACATCGTGATCGGTCTTTTCTAGACGTAGCGACATTGAAGATTGAGTGTCGGCCGTTGCAACTTTGTCTGTGGACGATTTTGCCGTTGACACCGAACCACTAGTAGTTGTACGATTTGAATGCGACGTGGGACCGATCGCTTCCAGTAGAATGACAGTCAGTGAGGTCGGCAGAGACAATTCGGAAGGGGGCGGAGTCTCGGCAGCCACCAGTTCTTTATCCTTTCGCTTCTTCTTACGACAACAACAAAAACAACACATGATCTTAACAGTAGTTAGGTTAGTAGAATTGACACAGACAGACAGTACACCAAACGAATAAAAAATTAGACTAAACAGATTTATTTTGATCCTTTATTTATTGATTTGATGAATTCTGTGGACACGAACCAAGACTGGAAATTGAAATTCTATGAGCAAATAATAGGTCTAGTGTGTTATGAAGTACGTAAATATGTAAACATGTAGTATATTATGAAGCTAAAAATACCTATCGCTTTTTATTGCAGAATTCAACGAAATACAAAATCAACTAATTTCATTTTTTAGAGTAGTAATTTGATTTTAAGACATGAAAAATACAATAATAAAGCTTGCCTAAAATGGTACCAGTATTTTTTTTCGAAAAAACAGCTATGTTACGCAATGAAAATGCTTGCAAGGCATCTATTAACGTAAATTAAATGCATTTGAAGCGAATTTAACCAGTTATTGTGCCTATAATAATATCATAAGCTCGGCCAGGCGGCCAGCTGTGCGGCGGCCTCCTTTTGGCTGGTCGCGCCTGTGTAAAATATGGCGCCTCCTCACTGTATTATCGTTGCCTCGGCAAATGTGAATTCTGTTTTGCACAAACTTGATGAAGTGAAAGCTCGAATTATGGCACACAGTTACGACGTATTCTGTATTCAAGAGTCTAAGCTTGGCAAAGCAGTCAGTGACCAAGAACTCCTTATCCCTGGATTTACTCTGTTTCGTCGGGACAGAAAGAAGGGAGGCGGTGGCTTGCTGATGTACGTTCGATCGTCTTTCAACCCTGTACCACTCGGTCCACCTGGGAACGCCAGTCTAGAGCTGCTGGCAGTCAAGCTGCATTTTCCTCGTGCCCCTCTTACCATCGTTAATTGCTACAATGGATCTACGCTTTCTGACCGTGAATTTTCTGATGCGCTGCTAAACTACATTGCCTCCCTGGACTACATAAACCAGCGTGCTGTTCTCGTTGGTGATTTCAACCTGGACCCAACCGAGCGCTCGGACAATCGACTTTTGGCTCCTCTAACTGATCTGTTCGGCTACGTGCAAAAGGTGAGCGAGCCAACGCATCTAAAGCGGACTATTGACTTGTGCTACGCTGGTAGCCATGTGCACGTGCAGGACACAGGGCTGGGCGCAAGTATTGAGAAGGTCCATTCTTTGGTTTGGACCAAAATTACTGTCTCTGCCCCAAAACCGAAGCGACGTCGAGCCAGAAAAGTGCTTCTCTGGAAACGCACCGACTGGCAGGGCCTCGGTCGGTGTCTTGCTAACTCTGCTCTGCTTCAAAGTGTGCTCGGTGCTGATTCTGTCGACAATGCCTGGACTGCTCTCTGGCAGCGACTGACCGCTGCTATTGCAGAGTTTGTGCCCGTTAAGTACTGCAAACAGCGAGAGAACGGTCTGCCTTTCATTCCAGAAATAAATCGGATCATGACAGAAAAGGAGGAGATGCGAAAACGGGCTAAAACTGGTGACAACGAGGCTAAACTACAGGAAAGGCGATTGCGGAAGCAGGGTAACTATCTGCTGAAGAAATACAGGCGCCAACAGTTGGTCAGAGAGTTTGCCAAGGTCGAGTCAGGTGAGACCCAGTTTTGGCAGACTTACAAGCGGCTGCAAGGGAAAGTGGACACTGGCCTGCAAACCATTACCACTGCCGCTGGGGAGCCTCTGATCGAGCCTGAGGAAAAGGCTGAAGCGCTCGCAAGACATTTTGAAAGTCTGTGCCAACCACGCCTTGCTCCCTATCCGTTCTTTCCCCAACAACCACCACAACCGGACATGTACTGTACTTACCAGTGGGTCGAACGGCAGCTGAGGCTGTTGCAGACCAAAAAGTCAACCGGGCCCGACAACCTGCCGTCAATCCTGCTCAAAAACTGTGCCTCTGTGCTAGCGGCCCCGGTCTGTGCTCTCTTCAATCGCTCCTTGGAAGAGGGGCAAGTGCCAACCAACTGGAAATTTGCCCGCGTCAAGGCCATTCCCAAAGGCCCTAAGCCCGTTTTTGTCAAAGACTTCCGTCCTATTTCGTTGCTGTCTGTCTTGTCAAAGGTGATGGAGCGGTTCGTGAAAACTTTGCTGAGCCGCTATCTGGGCGGTCTTTCGAATGTTCAGTACGGGTTTCGGAACTCTCGCTCAACCGTGGACTGTCTGATTAACTTTGTTCATGCAATTGCCTCAGGACTGGATGAAGGGAAGAGGGTAGCGGCAGTGTATTTCGATATCAAAGCTGCCTTTAACTCTGTGCCACACTCGCAACTGCTGGAAGTTCTGCAGCGCAATTTCGACCTGCCAGTGTTTCTGTTGCGCTGGCTTACCTCCTGGCTATCGGATCGCACGTTCTCGGTGTGCGTTGACGGTGAGCTTTCTGCACCAAAATCTGAGACCTCTGGACTACCTCAAGGTACTGTACTTGGCCCGGTTCTTTTCATTGCCTATATTGACTCAGTAGCTAAACTTCAGCTTAGTTCTAACTCTCAACTGTTTTTGTACGCAGATGATGCTGTTATTATCAAACCTGTCGCCACTGTTAGAGACGAGCAACACCTTCAAAGCGATGTCACGGCTATTCTAAACGAAATAAATAATCTAAATCTCTCCTTAAACTCATCCAAAACTAAATATCAACTTTTCTCCCTCCATCCAAATCCTTCTAATCCTTCTCCTCTCGCTGCTGACCTGGTTTTGGGTGCTGATCGGCTCGAACGGGTGTTCTCTTTCAAGTACCTTGGTATTGTGGTTGATTCGAAGCTAAGTTTTGCTGAGCACACTGAAATAGCTGCATCGAAGGCCAAGCGGGCTTTGGGTGCAACCATGCGTTTGGTTCGCGGTGGTGCGCCACGATATGTCTTGTCTACAGTCTATAATGCCTGTGTTCTGCCTCAAATGTGCTATGCGTGGGAAGCTTGTTATCCCAGAGGTCAGTATTCTCGTTAGAAATATGAAAAAGTCCAACGCTTTTATGCACAGAACTACTGTAATAATTACACTGATAACTACAGCACTATGCTCGGAAATTGTGAATTGTTGTCCAAAAAGTGTCTCTCTCCTCTCTGGATGTGTGCTGCGAAACAGAGATTGAAGCTGTTCTATAAGTATTACCATGGCGTTCGCTACTGTCCGTCTGACTCGTTTGAAAGAGCCTCTAGAAACCGTAGAAGTAGCCGTCTGAACCACACTTGCCACGTAGAGCTGGCCAGACATAAGGCCGCCACGGGTGAGCTGTTTTATCCGGTTGCTGCTCGTGTGTGGAATGCTTTACCACCTTCTGTGCCTGTGCTTGGTTTGTTCGCATTTGAAAAGTTTTTAGACTCTTCTGAATTTCGTAATCTATGTGTGAATTTTAACCTCAGTTGTTTTATGTGACTTTTATTTATGTTTTTATTTGTTTAAGCCTTGTCCTACCCAGTGGCTGCTTTACAGTAGTGTCGGGTTTTAACTAGTGGACGATAAAGTTTCAAAGTTTCAAAGCCTATTGCCTTTTAAAACTTGTTTGAGTTTTTTCCGCATTTTAGTTTTTTCCGAGCCCCTCGAAAAAAGCGGTTTTTTAAGCGGTTTTTTCAGGAAAAAACGAAAAAACCCAGGAAAAAATCGACCCAACAGCCCTGGTACATGCCAAGATTTCTTGTGCATATAAACCTCATCTGGGCCAAGCGAAAGGCAAAGTCGTCAATTGCGACAAATCTGCTTCTGAGGGTAAGTGATGAGATGAGCTTAAATCAACTGCTTAAATGTTAAAATCAGTGGGTGCGGGTGCGGGCAATCGGCCTCCTTCCCGTTTCTTCGCAGTGTAACCCAGCAGCAAGAAATCTTCGCAACGTTACTGATGGATCCTTTATGGCATGAGCACCCATCGCGTAGATTAGTGTTTTTAGTGTAGATAATTTTTCGCCAATTTTTTGTTTCAAACAGGCTAAAGTCCTGGGGTCTGGACGATGATTGTTATATTATTATGCTTAAGCGATAGCTAACGGCCTGTCCAAGCGGAAATGTATCCGTCACCGGATCAGAACGCAACGATCGATTTCGTTAGTGATGTCGAAATCTCGCATTTTTCTTTTTTCCGCTTTTTAAATTTGTTGTAAAAAACCTTTGAATTTTTATTTGCATTTAAGGTAGGTCTACTCACACGGTAAAAACAGTAGTTATCGTTCAAAATATGGTTGAGAAATGTTCCTTTTTCGATTTCTTTCGTAAGGATGATAATCGTTTGAAACAGGCTAAAGTCCTCGGGTTTGATTCCCAAACTTACTAACTGTGCTTATTATATAGCTAGGGCCGTTTCACACCAATCTGCACATACGAGCTAATGTACGTCTTACCATATGAATTTTATACCAAGTTTTGTATATCGGGTGCCGGGTGAAATCGGCCGATAATCGATGAAATATGGCGATGTGACCGGAGCGCACAATCTGAGGTAACATGCAGTAATCAGTTATTGGTGTGTTGGTGCACTGAAAGACAAGAACAATCTAGAAGTCAAAAGCAGTTGCTTGATACCACATTTGGTCATCTTTATTAAAGATGTACAATTTGGGTGCGCGCCGATTTACAAGATCTGACCACACAGGCAGAGAACGGGTAATCTGGGGTAGAACCTGAATATTTTTCAGCCTATTGTTTGGATTATTGGATACATATGTATAAGGTAGACAAAGACTTGCCCTTCATCAAAGAAATTTCCAAAAATATGTAAAAAATTTTGTATAGGATGTTGTAGTGCATTAAAAAAAGTGCATTAAGCTAGGGAGATCACTACTTGCGCCGATTAGTGGTTTCAGTGTGTACATTTTTGGCCATTTGTTTGTCTAAAGAGGGCCACCGTCCTTGGGCTTGGACGAATATTGTTATGTTTATGCTTAATCGATAGCTAATCGTGATACCTACCCATGTGCCCGTGGGCAGACATATCTGTTGGAGGACTCAAATGCTACGATTGTTTTAGTAAGCGGTAGTCGAAATCGCGCATTTTCATTCTTTTTTTTTTAATTTGCTGTTAAAGGATCTCTGAAACTAAATGCGCCGAAATATGCATCTGAGGTAGGCCTACTCAAAAAAGTAAAATTGTAGCTATCTTTCAAAAGATGACTGAGAAAACTTCTTTTTTCTATTTTTTTCCTAGTGATGATTTTCGTTCAAAAGGGGCCACCGTCATTGGGCTTGGACGAATATTGTTATGTTTATGCTTAATCGATAGCTAATAGTCATACCTACCCATATGCCCGTGGGCAGGTATCTGTCAGTGGACTCGAATGCTACGATTGTTCAAGTAAGTGGGGGTTCCGGGGGAAATCGGCCGATAATCGATGAAGTAAGGTGATATGACGAGCGCGTAATCTGAGATAGCATGCAGTAATTGGTTGTGGATGTAATATAATGTAACAATAATGTACAGGTCAAATGAAGTTGTTTGATACCGGATTTGGTCATAATTGTTAAAGATTTACAATTTGGGTGCGCACCTTTTTTCACGTTTTACAGAATTTCACACTAATTGACGCAACTCCGACTGTGGCCGTTTACCGGATTTTTGACCACACGCGAAAACGCATAATCTGGGGTAGAACTTGATATAGCATGCAGTAATTAGATTTTGATGTGTAAAATAATAATCAGGAGATCGTCAGCAGTCGCTTGATACCACATTCAGTCGTCTGTGTTCAAAATTTGAAATTCGAGTGATCTCCCCAATTAAGCAGTTGTTGTTGGTTGGTGTGGGTGTGTGAAATAATTAATCAGGGGATCGAAGGCAGTCGTTCGATATCAGATTTGATAATGTTTGTTGCAAACTTACAGTCGGAGTACTCATGCCATCTACTAAGTTTTCTCTTGAAACAGTCAATCTATTGTATAATCATTAAAGCGCGAAGAAAAAGGAAAGGAAAGGAAGATTCCATGTCAGGAAATTACGCACCAGCAAAGGCCAGCCCCGAAATCGGAACCCACCCCGAGATAATTTTCCTGCCCTCAGGCAACAGAATTACCTACCATCTTAGGGGCAGGCACTTAGCCCGGTTTGTGGTACTGCTACTGGTGCTGATACCATGTATTAGACCGGTACCTAGGGTCAGTGGCGTATCCAGCATTTTGGAAAGGGGTGGTGAAAAGTGTTTGGTTGCGCCGCTGCCCAACTACTACTAGGGCAAGAAAATTTCGCAAAATTAGCCTTAGTTTAAAGAAGGTATTCCGAGCTTAAAACTAACAGAAACTACAAAGAAGTTTTAAATGTTTATAATGGCCTTGGTTGGGCTTCTCCCTGATCAGGGCGAGAAATTGTTGAAAAATTAGCCTTCAAAAACTCATTTAGAAGCACGTGTTTAGGCTGGTAGCGAGGAAGGGCAGGATGTGGGTGTGCGTGATGGGCCCGCAGTGGCTACGGCTGCGGCCGGACAATCCATCCAATCGGGTACCATATATGGTAAAGACACCCATGGCCGTAGGTGTGGCTATCACCACTCTTCCGAACGCGGGGTACCGTATGTTGTGTCCATACATGTAACAGGTCATCCGCCGATGGGGGAGGGGGGGTTCTGGCGCCGGCCGGGGGGGGGGGGGCTCTGAGCCAAAATTTTGGGAGGGGGTAGGGCACTAAAAAACGCTCAAAAATCGAAAAAATCGCTAATTTGGACTGAAATACAGCTAAAAAGTGCTGTTTTGCAGGCGATTTTGGCAATTTTTGTGTCTGAAATTCTAAAAAAATGCAAAAATTTGCTCACAAATTTACTTGCCAGAAAAATCGGAGGGGGGGTCGGCGAAATAGTCTCGGGGGGGAGGGGTCTGGCCTTCTGGTGGGGGGCAGACCCCCAGACTCCCCTGTTACATGTATGGTTGTGTCATTACCGTATATGGTACCACTACCCTAAGTATCGGTACCATGTTTGTACCAGTACGTACCATAAGCGGTGTTAAGTGTCTGAATGTCTAAATAACGATTTTTACCATTATCTTAGTCCGTATTTTCACCTTTTAGCGATTTTTTGCTCAGAGTGGGTACCGATTTTTAGTAAGCTACCTTGCCAGCTCGTTCCCAACCCCCTTCCCCTCTTGGCCGATGAGCTGTCATGTATGGGTGGCAGGTAGCTATTGGGATTTGGACTGCGTTTTTCTGGTGTTTCACAACTTTATCCTTCTTAGTACAGATCCTCTATTAGTCAGACACTTACGTCACTGGCGATTTGTACTCTAGAAAATGTACTACTAAGCTTGCTACTCATATTTCCATCTTGTTAGCACTTGCAACAAATAGCTATACTTCTAGCTGAACAGTGCAACAACATAAAATAAGCACTAAACAAAAATTTGGGATGTCCGGGCTGAAGTTTGTCCGAAAAATATGCGACCGCCGCTTTTTTGCAAATAACTTTTTATGGAGGCGTCCGAGCGACTTGGGCCTCAGAATAAAGTTGTGTTTTTCTTTGGAGAGTTCAGTTATGCTTTTACGGCGCTTCCACGTCAAACCGATCCGGAGATTTAGCTGGTCAAAGTGTGCAAAAAATGCGAAAATGGCATTTTTTAAAATTTTACCTGAAAAGGGGAACATAGGTGGACGGGTGGATTTGGTTGAAACTTTCTGTATAGGGTAATCATGACGCTGGAATAGATTCTGACACTTCCCGATCTTGAAAGCCTCACCCCTGATACCGTAATTCGGCTTTCAGTAAGGGATATCGTTTTTTTTCTCGAACATTTTTATTTTTTCAAATATGGTTACATAGTTGAACACACAGATATGGGTTAGTAAACAATTCACGCAGCTGGGCTGGGATCTTTGTTACCTAACCGTGTTTATGTAGAGCAGTTTACCTCCGTGCTCGGAGTTTAAGATATTATTATTATTATTAATATTCTATTATTATTCCCTTGATTATTGGAAAATTTCAAAGAAACGCAAATATTTGTCCCAAATTACGGTAAAGACGTCTTTATTTTTCAACATAATACTAGCGAAACATGGTCCAGTAATTCGGCTTTCAGTAAGGGAAAAATAATTTTTCATGCCAGGAGTGCTGTAATTGCAGAAGTTCTTGAACGCCAAACATTTATTGCGTATGCTGAGAATGGTGTTGAACTGCTCAATCACATAACAGTTCTGGACCACCTCACTTTGGGAGCCGGACTACGCTATCGCAAGTCGCTCTGACGCCTCCATAAAAAATTATATGCAAAAAGCCGCCAGACCGCTTATTATTGAGCAGACATAAGTAAAAGTTTGTCCGTAACAGAACCGCTTCCGCTTGTGTTTTCGACTCGTAGTGTGGTGGTGGTGCTTAGTATCTCGAGAAGGTGAGGGGCTTTGGCTTTTCTAGCTAGGGGCAACCCCTAACCCTCCTGTACATGTATATATCAGCCGAGGGGGGTATGGCCCCTTACCCCCGGCCCATGTATGGGGGGTCCCCATCCGGGGGGTCTGGCCTAAGTCGAGTGGGGGCGCAGACCCCATACATGTACTAGGGGGGTTTGGGGGGGGTTGCCCCCTGCTGGAAAGGCCAACCCCCCCCCCCCCCCCGAGACAGGTTAAGGGACCCCTCCCCCCGACCAAAAAATACAAGTGGTGGTAGTGGCTCCAGTATTAACAAACTGGGTCAGAAATCACTAATTTTTAGCCTAAAATTCACTTGAAAAGCCTTTGGAAACCGAATTTGGCGTTTCCACTGCTGATATTTAAGAAAAATCGGTGTTTTTGAAAGCTCTTTTTGTCATTTTTTGCTTGTTTTTAGCTTTAAAACGCTATTTGGCAGCTTAAAATAGCGATTTTTAGCGTCCTTACTGAAAAAAACGTGCTAAAAACGCATTTCTAGGCGTTTTGGAGCTTTTTGAAATTTGGGACCCCCCACCTGGGCGAAACCCCCCTCGACCCCCCACCTGAGGAACCCCCTACCCCCCTCCCCCAGGTCGGCCCGGAGCTGTTACATGTATGGCTGGCAGACCCCCTCTTACATGTATGTTTATGCTCATCCCTTCTGCCATACATGTAACAGGGGGGGTCTGAGGGGGTCTGCCCCCCACCCGACTTAGGCCAGACCCCCCGGATGCCCCCCCCCCCCCGAGACGATTTCACCGACCCCCCCCCCCTCCGATTTTTCTGGCAAGTAAATTTTCGAGCTAGTGCCCACCCCCCTCCCCCAAAATTTTGGCTCAGACCCCCCCCCCCCCGGCCGGCCCCAGACCCCCCCAACCCCCCTCCCCCCATCGGCGGATGACCTGTTACATGTATGCCTTCTGCTTTCATCGACTGTTAAAGACTTCTACAGCAAAATAGTAGTTGGTTTTGCGGCAAGTGTCTGCTTGGGAGGTGAAACGTTTTTTTTGCCCAGCCAGCCCAGAAGTTTTTTCGGCCGCAAATAAGGCCTAATCTATCATCAGAATGTCACCTTTAATTTCGTACGATAGCTGCACATGATTCTATAGAATTTGAGCGCAGATCCATCTAAGCCGGAATTAAGCACGGCCTGCCCAACCTCTATTGATTATTATGGCTTTATGCACAATAACACATGGCCACAGTGTAAACATTATGCTCGGCAAATAGTATTCACACTCTCCCCTAAGCATGGCAAATAATACCTGAACAATTTGCATCTACAACGATCCAGTGGGAAACGGTCAGAAATTTAGATTTTCGACTCAAACCGAATTTCGATACTATTCACTATGGACCAGACATGGGCTAGCATTACGACTGAGTGAGGGATGTAGGATTTTGAAATCGTAGGGGTAACGGCGGCCTAAGGGGGCAGATCAGAGCTTGAGGGCGCTACCTCCCTTTGCCCATGTCTGCTGTGGACCCCATAATAAAAACTATTCGGTTTTGGGTTCACTATTTTTATTCTACTGAATTTTTTTAGCATATTTCTCTGAAAATTCACTAATTTTGGCTACTGTACCCGAAACTTTAAGAACAATTTTTCTTTTTGAACAACTGTTGCTATTTGTTTTATTAAGAATAATAAAATCAATAGCTGTTTAGCTTGCTGTCTGGTGATTTTGCCTCCTGACTAATTGTGTAGATATCTGAGAGTAATTGCTAGCGTTGGCGTGCTAACTACTTTCAAGCACCCAAGCTTAATTAGGCTTAACAGAGCTGCCTTGTAAGCAGCTTACATGTGTCAGGGCGTTCCTAGTTAGTACTGCTTTAACGTATTCCTTAACTTGTTTGTTCGAACCAATTCATGTCATATTCATATTCATATTTCATATTCATTCATTATACAGGGTGTGTCAAAAAAAACAACCCAGCAGACTTTTTGCTGTAGCAACCGCAAATCTCAACCGATTTGAATGAATGCTGCTTTAAATGAAAGATAAATAAATTCTTGAAAGACAGGTGAAGGCCCTATTAAGATACGATGCTTAGTTCCTGAGATATTTTCCTTCAAACTCAAAACAGAGATTTTGGCAGTGAACAAGAGCGATTCCGTTGCACTTCACAACAAAACGGATTCCTACTGCTGAGGGGCAACAAGACTTTTACAAATGAAGTAACCAAGCATGTGTGGCACCAGAAAAACCTCGTTACGTTAGCCCTGAGCAGTAGGAATCGGTTTTGTTATGAAGTGCAACAGAATAATTAAAATCGCTCTTGTTCATAGCCAAAATCTGTTTTGACTTTGAGTGCAAATATCTCAGGAACCAAGCATCATATCTTAATAAAAGCTTCACCAAACTTTCAAGATTTAATTTATCTTTCATATAAAATAGGACTCACTGAAATCGGTTGAGATTTGCGGCTGCTACAGTAAAAAATCTGCTGGGTTGTTTTAATCTCTGTTGTGCACTGCCAAAATCTCTGTTTTGATTTTGAAGGCAATTATCTCAGGAACTAAGCAAGGCATCTTAATAAAAGCTACACCAGTCGTTCAAGAATTTATTTATCTTTCATTTAAAGCAGGATTCATTCAAATCGGTTGAGATTTGCGGTTGCTACAGCAAAAAATCTGCTGGGTTGTTTTTTTTGACGCACTTAAATTTAGCCTGACAGGTAGGTGGCTGTTGTAAGGGATTTGCCGGAACCAGGGGGGGGGGCTCTAGTGGTGGTTTTGCCCAAGGAGATGATATAAACTTTCAAGAAGATCCGAAACGCCTAAACATTTGTTTTAATGCGGTTTAATTATAATCATGCTATCAATTTTTAGCAGCTAAATTGCGTTTAACGGCTAATAACAAGCGTAAAATATACCTGAAGCCCTAACGTCCATTACCAAAACGATTTTTAAGCTGAAAA
The DNA here is from genome assembly GCA_030248155.1 of Sabatieria punctata. NCBI lineage: Eukaryota > Metazoa > Nematoda > Chromadorea > Araeolaimida > Comesomatidae > Sabatieria > Sabatieria punctata. The sequence goes on from JASANB010003364.1 coordinate 137,890, forward strand.
TTAATGATTTCTGAGCCAGTTTGTCAGTACTGCAGTGCAGGCATTACTTGTATTTGTATTTTTGGGTCGGCAGACATGGCCTAGCATTTCGGCTGATGCTTTGGGCGGTAAAGTTTCAATTCCTTAGGGGGGCTGAGGGTTGTTGAGTAATCCTAACCCCCAAGCACATGTATGCTGTGCCTAAATAATTTGAAATGAAATTTAGTGTTTAACATAGTAGAGTTGGCAGAGTTCCAGACAATTCTTCTAGTCTAAATGTTACAGAGAGATTGAAGTAGACGTTGTAGTGCCTTCTCCAAACTTGTTGTAGCGCTGTAAAGGCAGCCCTTTTGACGACCGGTCAAACTGGTTTTTTTGCTCAAAACACAGTGCCGATTTTATTCGTCTACGTGCCAGGGGTTTAGTTTTTCAGCGTTCGCTCATCTGTTTCTTTCATTTGCGGCTCCAATAATACACGTCCTTTGTTCCGATTAACATTAACAGCTGCTTTAAAAATGTTTCGCTTACGCTCAGCTCTACTCCAACCTTGCCTTTAGCCGACGTTTAATCTAGTTTTAACTGATTCCTATTACTGGTCGTCCTGATTTCTTGAGCGCTAGCCACTTTATCGATTATTTTTTGCTTATTTTTTTCACTACTGGGCAGTTTTCGGTCATATGAGGCTCTGCCCCACCCCACTAAGACCAGACTCCCTCCGCGTTACGTTTTTCCAGCCCCTGCCCTCCAATGTTTCTGCCAAGTAATTTTTTTCTATAGATTTTTGCCAACTTTTTACGGTTTTTGAGAGTTTTGAACCCAAACCCCGACCCCCAGAATTTGGCCTCAGACCCGTTCCCCATAAACTGGTGCACGTATGACAGGGACCCAGGACTCGAAAATACGTGTGATAGTGTTGGCTCCAGTACTAGGAAAGTGGCTAAGAAAATGGCTTCAAATTCCTTTTGGTACTCCAATTTGACGTTTCAGTGCTGATATTTAAGAGAAATCGGTGTTTTTAGAAGCCTCTTTTTGCCATTTTTGCTTTGTTTTAAGTTTTAAAACGCAATTTGGCCACATGAAAATGCAATTTTAGCCTAATTGCTTTATAGCTAGCATTTGCAACCGTTTTTGGAGCTAATTTTTTTTACCCCTCCCAAAGCTCAGTTCTATGCCATAATTTGCCTTCAACCCCCAGCCGGACCTGTTACATGAATGACGATGTCTGTGAGAATTCCTTCAAGAAACGATATCTATTTGTCTGTGTGTGTAGATTCACCAAAGATGGTCCGTAAAAGTAAAAAGAGTTTTGAGTTTTTTAAAATGCTTCGGAAGTCAGTTAACTTGTTTTAAAAATGAAGGCAAATAATTTGAAGTTGTCTCAGCTAACAAACGGTTCATTGAATGAAAGTGCTGCTAATTTCAAAATCGATTGAATTTGATGATGAAAGAATGCGTCAATGCGTGGGTATTTTTTCTAGTGCGCCTACCACATCCTGACCGTTGCAAAAATTATTCCTAATTTCATTCATCTCTCTCTGTCTGCATATTTCACCAGTATCGGTTACTATAAAAGGAGGTTATTATAGGCGCTAGTGCGCGTAGGCGTTTAGTGATGAATAACGCATGACTGGCGTCAATAATTCTGTTTAGCTGTGCCTGGTCTGCGCTGATTTGCAGAAGAAATCATGGGACAGACACTTAGCGAGCCGGTCACTGACAAAGAAACCACTAACTGCGGAAATTCGTTCGTTAAGGTCGGCAGCTCCTGTATGCAAGGTTGGAGAATCAGTGAGTTTGCAGATTTGCTTTTACCATGCTTTTTGCTAGTAAACGTTAGATTTGTGCATGTAACTGGTCGGTTTTATTTATAAGGTGAACCAGCAGAATTATGTTAAAGGGCTGTACTAAAGCACAGAATGCCAAAAAGAGGCTTCTGACTAAAACAGCCGCTGTTTGTCTTGAATAAATAGCTGAACCGGAAACGTCAAAATTTATATATTTCCAGAGGCATTTTAGGCTAAAGATTAATTGTTTCTGAGCCAGTTTGTTACAGTACTGGAGCGGCTACTAAAAAATCACTTCTATATTTTCTGATCTCAACTACCTCGGGTGGTAGGGGTGATGTCCTTTTTCATACATGTGCATGGGGGGGTGCCCAGGGGGGACAGGGGGGACGAAAATAAAAATCTACCAAACGTTGCTAGAGGCTGCTAGAAAGCCTCCAGATGCGTTTTTAAGCCACTGAAATCAATTTTGGCAACTACGCAACTACGCACCCTTCCTCCAGGCAACTATGCACCAAAACCGAAATTTTTTCAAATTTTCCTGGAAAATTTCGATTTTTTGGCAATGTTTCTATCAGAAAAGTGTTTTTTTTGCCAATTTTTTGTCAAAAATTTGATTTTTACCGCAAATTTTTGAATTTCAACCGAAAATTTCGTATTCTTAGCCAAAATTTTGGACAAAATTCAAATTTCCCGCCAAAATTTTGGGCGAAAATTCAAATTTCCCGCCAAAATTTGAACTACCCGGCGAAAATTTGCACCTATATTCCAGGCAACTACGCACGGAGACCTGGCCGTCCCTCCCTGAGCCGCCGACCATGCACATGTATGTCCTTTTTTGGGTTGGGAGTAAGCTCCAAGCCATACATGTATTAGGGGGAGTTTCGGGTGGTTACCCCCTAGCTGAAAAGGCCAAACCCCCTCACCCCCACCCCCGGCCCAAAAATACAAGTACTAGTAGTGGCTCCAGTACTAACAGAAATCACTCATGTTTAGCCTAAAATTCGCTTGAAAAGGCTTTGGAAACCGAATTTGGCGTTATTAAGATATTTAAGAGAAATCGGGGTTTTTGGAAGCCTTTTGTCATTTTTTGCTTGTTTTTAGCTCTAAAACGCTATTTGGCAGCTAAAAATAGCGATTTTTAGCGTCCTTACTGAAAAAAGTGCTAAAAACGCATTTCCAGGTGTTTTGGAGCTTTTCGAAATTGTGGACCCCCTCTGGGCGAAACTCCTCTAGACCCCCAACTTCGGGAAAAGCCCATACTCTCTCCCCCAGGTCGGACCTGTTACATTTATATGCTCCAAGCCATACACGGGTCGGGGCTGTGCGGCGAGGGGGAGGTTTGCCCTCTTGGTCGACCATATCCTCTCTCCGGTAGTCACTACCCTCTCCCTCCGCCACGACTCCTTCTCTAAAAATTTGGGTTGGCGAGCTTTTTTGCGAAACCACCACACCCCCCTCAGTCGGCCATACCTCTCCGAAAATTTAGCGTCCTTGTTTTTGGGAAAGCGAATAATTTTGGTCATACCCCCTGGGCGGTCCGTACCCCCTCCGAAAATTTGGCGACCTTGTTTTGGGAATGCGGATTTATACCTTCCAAGTCTCCTGCCGAGAAGCCATGCCGCCCTCCATTTTTTCCGCCCATGTATGCTCCATGTCCCTGAAATTGAGATTTTTGTGCAGTTTCTGAGCGTTTTTGGCCAGTGTTGCCAGGTTGGGGATTCTCCCAAAATTTGGGGGGATTTTTTTCGTGATTTAAGGGGATTTCAATTTTGGACCTGGACTGTTTTTAGCACCTTACCTCCTCCCCTGAAATTTTGGCTTACAAACTCAGAACCTCTTCCTTAAGGCGTGTGACGTCTATGACGATATGCAGAGAACGGCGCGCCCACATCAATATTAATTTTGCTTCGTTTGGTAGAGAGAGACTTATGATTTGTTGCAGATATGGAGGACGCTCACACGCACATTCTGGGCATGCCCGGCGATAAAGATGCCTATTTCTTCGGAGTTTACGACGGGCACGGTGGTGCTAAAGTCTCTCAATATGCAGGAAATCACTTGCACAAGAAAATTGTTCAGGCCGATTGCTATGGTATCTTCTCTTTACAATGTCTTTCTTGACACGGAAAATCTTTCTGGACAAATCAACTAGACGCAGCAGAATTTATGCGACCAATTGTTATAGTGGCTGGTTTATCAAGTAGCACACCACTAATAATTAACCTTAATCTAAAATAATCTAAAATAGAACAGCCTGATTATTTTCCATTTCTATCCGATGATCCATAGTGCATCTCTTTACTGAAGTATGTTTTTTGGCTCAGCAAGTATTGGGTGTTTCTGATTTATTGTTGTTGACAGTCTATATAGTACTGTTATAATTATAAAAAACGGTCTACAGGGTGTCTCAAAAAAAATGATCACATTTCTTTTTACTGCCATTTCCGCAAATGTTGACCAAATAGGCTGAAATTTGGACTATAGGTGCCAAAATTCGGGGAATTTTATGTGTTAAAGTTTGGTGCACTAGGCTTAACTCATTCCCGAGAAATTTCAAAAAAAGTGAAATTTGTTAAATCAATAGTGAAATCCGGTCACCGAAAAAATGATCACATTTCTTTTCACTGCCATTTCCGTAAATTTTGACCAAATAGGCTGAAATTTGGATTATAGGTGCCAAAATCCGGGGAATTTTATGTGTTAAAGTTTGGTGCAGTAGGCTTGACTAACTCTCGAGAAATTTAAAAAAAAAGTGAAATTTGATAATTTCAATAGCGAAAGCCGGTCACCGAAAAAACGTTACATAACATTATCGCCTAAACTCTAACGATAGCGTTGGAGTTCATGCGTCAACTTTTTACACACGAATTACCCTGAACTTCTGCGTTTACACTCCAAATTTCATCCAATTCCGACAAAAATTAGAAAAGATACAGGAAAAGGAAATGTTTACATTTTTCGTGACCGGCTTTCACTATTGAAATTACCAAATTTCACTTTTTTTGAAATTTCTCGGGAATGAGTCAAGCCTAGTGCACCAAACTTTAACACATAAAATTCCCCGAATTTTGGCACCTATATTCCAAATTTCAGCCTATTTGGTCAAAAGTTGCGGAAATGGCAGTTAAAAGAAATGTGATCATTTTTTCGGTGACCGGCTTTCACTATTGAAATTACCAAATTTCAGTTTTTTTGAAATTTCTCGGGAAAGAGTCAAGCTTAGTGCACCAAACTTTAACACATAAAATTCCCCGAATTTTGGCACCTATGTTCCAAATTTCAGCCTATTTGGTCAAAATTTGCGGAAATGGCAGTAAAAAGAAATGTGATCATTTTTTTTGAGACACCCTGTATAATAAATAATTGAATTTCAGCGAAAGGCGAAATAGAAGAGGCGATAAAGGACGGTTTTCTCAGATTAGATAGTGAAATGATGAACGGTAAGCGTTTTGGTCTCTCGCCCACTCACTACGGACAGACAGACACGTGTTCTGTTGTTTTGATTGCGTTAAGAACAGTCTTTAGAAAGAAAATCAATCGGCCAGCCGTGCTGCCGCCTCTGAACACAGATGTCTTCTTCTCTAACCACTTTGTTCGGCCCGCCGGGATCAATAAATAAGCTAATAAGCTGCTGGGGGAGCGTCGTCGAGATTTACGCCTTTTTCTTATTATCTTTGATTAGAAAGAATTTGAATTCTTTTCTAGGGTAGAGTCGTTTTTTTGGAAATGAGATTTTGGAGAAGTAGCGTAAAGTATAAAAGGCATTTTAATTGCAACCCAGACTTTAATTCCCGAACCAACCTAAAAAACACACGTAATTTGCGGCTTTTGACTTAAAAATTTCTGTTTCAGACGAAGAAATGAAAGATGAACTGGCGGGCACAACGGCAATAGTGGCTCTTATTAAGGATGGCAAGGTTTATTGTGTGAGTTAATTACTTATGCTGACGTACATGCACAGTTATTAAAAAAAGTTGGTTTTTTAATTTAAAAAAATTTGTCTAAATCGTCTTTAAATGGGTCCAGTATGCTAGTACATGTACTTAGAACAAATTTTCCACTTTTGCACCTCAAGTCAGTTAAGAAACCTGTTCGTAAACGACAATACAGGTCTAAACATTGCCTGTAACAGTATAATTTCACCGAAAATTGTCTTTAGAGGCACTTCTAGGTGAATGCTAAGGAAGGATTTCTTAAGCAGTCGCTGTTAGGCTCAGTGCAAAAGAAGTATTATGCAGGTTGCTGGATAAAATGTTGGCTGCTTCCAAAGAATTTGCATGTATATACGTGAATTTTCCCACTTTTTCCTTAATTTGCATATTGATTTAAAAATTTTTTTGAGCCTTCAAATGAGCTTTTTCTTAAAAAAAGTGTTTTTTTTTTAACTTTTGACCCTAACAACTGTGCATAGATATATGTAATACTGTCGGTAATACTGATCACATAATTATTATATGGTAGCAATACCATAATCGGCGTTAAGTGCCTGACTGTACTAGTTTTTTGGGTCTGTGAAGGGGTCCTAAACTGTCTCGTGGGTGAGGATTGTGGTAGTAGCAGGGAGGGGTACAAGTCTGCAGGCATTACATGGATGTGTTCAGGGCAATGTGGGAGACTCGCGAGCAGTCTGCAGTGTGGGTGGTCTGGCGGAGGCGTTGAGTTTTGATCACAAACCAGCAAACGAACTGGAAGCGCGACGGATCGTGGCCGCCGGCGGCTGGGTGGAGTTCAACCGCGTCAACGGCAACCTGGCTCTCTCGCGCGCTCTAGGGGACTTCATCTTCAAACGGAACGACGACAAACCTCCCACCGAACAGATTGTTATAGGTGAGACTTGTTTTTTGCTCCCCTCCCCACCAGCCTCTCCACTCCCCCAACTGGAAAGGTCCAATCCCCTATTCGCCGAGACAGTTTACGGCACCCCAGCCAAAAATGCAGGTATGTACTGGCGTATTCCACTTTTGTCCCTCCCACCCCATTTAATTTCTCGAGATAATAAATTGACCAGACCATTGTTCAGGTTGAAGTCAAACTAATTACATCGAATATCAATACTTTGCTGGGTTTTACTGTTTATTTTGCTGTCATAATTAGACTGAGATTGTCAGAGCATTTGGGGTGGGCCTACCGATTTGGTGGCTGGGTCCAGGAACCCCTCTCCCTTCTGCGGATGTTACATACATGTATGGTTATGTGTAGAGTAGAATTGCAGCCTACCCAGACGTAACAGTGCGAGGTGTGTCGACGGAGATGGAGTTTATGGTTCTGGCCTGTGATGGTATCTGGGATGTGCTCTCCAGTCAGGAGGTGGTCGACTTTTGTAGGGACCGATTAGCTACCGGAATGGAACCCGAAGTGGTGAGTGGTGTCTTTCTCTGCCAAATATGGAGCTGCCTATTGAAAGCTGCTGAATGTTATGTAAAATAGGCTTGCTATGTACAAGCCCCATCTACATGTGCTAGGTAGGGCCGTATCGTATGCTTTATTTAACGCGCGCTCGATTTTCCCCAGCGAGACTATGTAGGGCCAAAAAACAACCCAGCAGATTTTTTTACTTTTGCAGCCATGAATCTCGACCGATTTGCACGAATCTTTTTTTGAATGAAAGATTGATAAATTCTACAAATAGTGGTGCAATTTTTATTGAGATTCACTGCTTAGTTCTTAAAAACGGACATTCAAATCGGCTGAGCTGAGATTAGCGGTTGCTAGAGGAAAAAATGTTCTGGGTTGTTTTTTGGCGGGCCCTGTATGTTGGTAAATACTGCCAATTATGTGTATAGACACTGCCGATATTATACCCCAATAAACCCAATACCCATTATATTCTTTCATCTCTAGTAGGCAGAACCGGTATTTAAAATAATCCAGACATACAACAGGGGTCTGGTGGTCTGAATCTTTGGGCCAGAAGCCTCAGAGGCCAAATCGTACCCATACGTGTCGTTGCGGGTGGGGGGGGGGTAAAAAGCGATTTTGCATGAAAAGTCCCCCAGCGGATTTTTGGTGGGACCGGAAAACCCACTTGTTGATGCCAAAGTAAAAGAAAATTTCAGCCGCAACAACACGTTCTGCAGCACAAATTTTCGTTTTGCGGCCTTCTTTCAAACCTATGTAGAATAGGTTTCAGACATACATGGGCCGGAAAAATGGGTTGGGGGTAGTCAAAATCCGAAAATTTGGGGGTGGGCCTGCCGGTTTGTGGGGGTCGCGGCGATTTTGGTGGGTGGGGTCAGGAACAAAAGTCGGCTCCAGGGTTCATACGGGTCAGGGAGGTCAGGGAAAAGTCAGGGAATTTCAGATCTGGTCAGGGAAAATTATAGGGATTTTTAAAAATTTTCTCGCCCTGGTTGGGCAGCTGAACAACCAGGCCTCGTCACACTCTGAAGCTGTTAATTCCTGTTAATTTTACGCCAAGACTACCTTTTAAATGCGTTTTTGAAAGCTATTTCTTCAAAATTTTCTCGCCCTGGATGGGCAGCAGCCCAACCAGGCCTCGTCAAACTCTGGAGCTGTTAATTCCGTTAATTTTTCGGGGTTTGGCCATTGTAGCTATAGGGTAACCACCAAACCCCTATTACATAATATGGTCGAGATTTACCTGTAGGAAAAGGTAGTGATGCCACCAAAACAGCACTTTTTAGCATACATGTAACAGGTCATCCGCCGATGGGGGGAGGGGGGGTTGGGGGGGGGGTCTGGCGCCGGCCGGGGGGGGGTCTGAGCCAAAATTTTGGGGGCGGGGGGGGGGCACTAAAAAACGTTCAAAAATCGAAAAAATCGCAATTTTTCGGCTAAAAATTGCCAAAAATCGCTAATTTGGGCTGAAATACAGCTAAAGAGTGCTCTTTTTCAGGCGATTTTGGCAATTTTTGTGTGTTAAATTGTAAAAAATTGCAAAAATTTGCTCGAAAATTTACTTGCCAGAAAAATCGGAGGGGGGGGGGTCGGTGAAATCGTCTCGGGGGGGGGGGTCTGGCCTATTTCGGGTGGGGGGCAGACCCCCCCAGACCCCCCTGTTACATGTATGCTTTTTAGCTGTATTTCAGTCCAAATTAGCGATTTTTCGCCCAAAAATTGCGATTTTTTCGATTTTTGAGCGTTTTTTAGTGCCCTACCCTCCTCCCAAAATTTTGGCTCAGAGCCCCCCCCCCCCCCGGCCGGCGCCAGACCCCCCAACCCCCCTCCCCCTTCGGCGGATGACCTGTTACATGTATGACCATTAGTAGGGCTAAGTGTTGTAGCGGGTGGTTGATAGGACTGTACGTACTGTATTTGACAGTTTTCAGGTCTGCGAAGAGCTGCTAACCCGCTGTCTCGCGCCCGACTGTCAGATGGGCGGTCTGGGCTGCGACAATATGACCGTTATTCTGGCCTGTCTATTGCAAGGCCAGTCGTGGGAGGAGTTTCAGCGGAAGTGCGCGAGGATCCGCCCACCGACGCCGCCGGCCGACTCCGACGACTCGCACGACGACGACCCGGTCTCGGCGTTCGTAACTCCGCCCCACACGCCCACTCCTCAGCAGACGGCCGCCGTTCACTCCTCGCTCTCCTCTGTCGGCGCGGCCGCCCCCGCCGGCGCCGGTGCCCCGCCCCCTCTCGTGCTGGACTCGCCCGCCGAGGATCAGCGAGTGCCGGACGTCGCCGGATCGACGACGACCGGCGGCGGCGACGGCGGCGCCGAAGAAATGGACGATAAGCCGCCGGCCGAGTTTGAGGCCGACCCAGACGAACACTCTAAGTCGACCGTTACTACTGATGTGGTTTGATTGACAGATTGATTGATTGATTTCATTGATTGTGTACTTTGTTGTTGGTTGGTATGCAATTGCTTCGTTTGCTAGCACTACTGCTACTACTTGTTCTCTGTGTCTGGCCGATGGGACGGTAAGGTGAACTAGTTTTTAGGCGAACATTTGTCATTTTGTTCGTGTAAACCCGTTGACTTTGGGCGAACACTTTTTGTAGCTTTTTTTAAAATGACCAGTGGTTTCGGAGGGTGAAGTTGAAAAGTGTTCTCCAAAATTATCCTTACTGTTCCTTCGGCAAAGTACTGGCTAGTCAGTGGTCTAGTGTGGCGAGAGAAAGTCAACTTTGATCCTCTTTTTTGTTTAGTTGTCTGATTCTTTTGTTCGTCCATCCATCATCAGTCAGTCAGCTGCTGTTCTCTTCTCTCTGCTATATTGGTTTTTCTGTGTACAAAGCAGATTTTAACTGGCTCATTAAGACTAATTAATTAGCAAGAATCGGTCATACACGTCTGAAGGGTAGAAGAGGTTGCAGTTTTTGGCCTTGCCCTCTTACCTACGGTATGATTGATTTTTGATTACTGTTGTAATAAAATTATTATTGATTGATTTGAGCTCTTGCAAGGTCTATGATCTACGAAGTACAGTATGTATTTTACTTTCCTAATCTCTTCTACACTATCTTTATACATCTGGCTTTAAAGCTTGTGTCAAATTTCTCTGGAATTGAAAAATGGGTAAGTTACCTTCGATATTGGTGTTCTTCCTTTTTTGTTTTTACTAAGCTCTGTTTTTAGCTGTAAATGTGCTGCTAATAAGCATTGGTGGCTGCTTTGCCGTGCAATACGTCGGCTGGTTTCTGGCAATGCTTTTGCGCACAGAGAAATTCTACGATCTTACAGGTATGGCATAATATAGGTACCAGTTTTGGCTACATAGATTGGTGTGAGTTCAGGATCGCTAACATTTATTGGGCTCACCGTCTACAACCTTCTTTCAAGTGATTGTTGCAGTTTGCGGCAGAGTGTTCAAGCTGGGTGCATTATTACCTGGGCCACTAGGTGAGTGCCATAATATTAATTTGGATTTCCGTTATCCATCATTGATTGGCGTTGAAACGTGTGTTTTTTATGAAAAATCAAAAATTTTTTGATGTTGGAACTAGAATTTTTATTGGAAGATTTCGTGATTTGTATTACAAACGTGTCATAATCCTGAACTGGCCGGTTCGTTTAAGTGAAGGTCTAAAATGAATCAGAGATTTTTTCTGTACCGTGCATGGTATTTATTACCTACGTATTTTATAGTCGATTCTACATTGGGCAGTTTTTTGTTCTATCGAGTGCTTCGCTCTAGTGGAGGGGACCGGCGGTTTGAACAGATCAAAACCAGTCCGATAAAGTTCTTCTTGGCTTGGACTCTGCAAGGTACACACAGAGTGGAGTGCGATCTGTGTCAGGAAATCCTAACCACAATACTTACTCAGCTGCGGCCAAAATCTTATGTTAGTGAACATTCTGTATGGTAATTAGTAGAGTGCGAACAATACCTGAAAAACCCAATAACCCAATCCCAATCCTGAGACCCCCAATACCCAATACTTGCGTATCTGCCAAAAATTGCACTTCAGTGATTCAGGTGCATTCCAGTGGTGTACACAGGATTTCTTTCACAGGGATTAAAATTTCGAAGAGGCCTGGTTTTTGTAGGTCAGTTTTTCAGTTCAACAGCGATTTTTTCGATTTTTATAGGATAAAAAAGCCAATACCCAATACCAATACCTGGAAAACACCCCTATACACCCAATACCAGACCAGTTTGCACTCTAGTAATTAGAAACGGCAAAGACTAGATTGGTTAGAAGAGAGAAAACTAATTAGCTGGTGTGTATGCTTTAGAAACCTTCCAGTATTAGAAATTATGGCATAATATATTCTGCTAAACTTTTAGTTGATTGGCGCAAAAAGGGCTTCCTAAAGCTAATCATGGATGGCAGTTTGAAGATTGTCTAGGCTATCAGTCACAAATTCCCTATCAGTCAGTCTAAATGCTTGGAAAAAACACTCCAATGCACCCACCCTCAATACTCCTTCTATGTACAGTATGTGGTACGGTACAGTGTGTGTTAATGGAATTTCTGTTTTACTCTCTGTGAGGCCGTACCGTCAGATTTATTTATCTAAGTTCAGTCTCCGTTTAAGGTGTCTGGATAACGATGTGCCTTTACCCATCACTAAGACTATGGAGTAAGACCGAAACCTCTGCCCCTCTTTCCCTGAGTATCAGGGACGGAATTGGCTTTCCTCTTTGGGCAGTCGGCTTCGTACTTCAAGCTATTGCAGACTTGCAGAAATTTCTATTCAATCGTAATCCTGATAATCAGGTTGGCATTCTTATCTTTCTTTCTAGATCTATGTACGTACTGAACTATACTTTCGATTTTCAGGGCCACTTTATCCATTCCGGTTTGTGGTCAGTGGTTCGTCACCCCAATTATCTGGGAGAAATGATAATGTGGACTTCTCTGTGGCTAACGGCCTCCAGTTCGTTCACGTCTCCGTACGAATACACTACAATAATATGTCCGCTCTTCCTAATATGCCAGTTGACCTGTTTGAGTGGAGTGCCTATGCTGGAAAAACGGGCCGTCGAGAAATGGGGTCACCTGACTGAATTTCAAGAGTACATGAAGAAAACCAAGAGATTGGTGCCTTTTATTTGGTGATTACTATGTTCGTACGTACTATTCTGCCTCTGTACCTGCGCTAACAATGAGATACCTACAGTTGGAATAAACTACTGGTTTTTGGTTTTGACATTTTTTGGTAGATATTGCTTTTATCCAGTGTGTACTACATACCTTTATAAATTCTGTCTCCTGTAGTCTGAAAGTGTTGGATTGGTTGGGGATGTTTACCACATCGCTTTTCCATGAAGCTAAACAAGCCTACATTCGGTCAAAGTTTGAGCAGTCAGGAGCAAACTCTCAGAAACTGTGGAAAACTGTTCGAACGATCTTGCCAAACCGAGCAGCCAACTCTCTTTCTCTGGGCCAAACCGAAGATCAAAACCGTGCTACTTCCTTCAATCGATTTTTGCCCAGGTTGGTCAGGCAACAGCACAAGCAGCGACCCCAAACGATGCTCGGATGAACCCTGAGCAAGTAGCAGTGGCTATTCCACCCACAGCTGAGAGATTTGAGTTCAAACAATTCAGTTACTCTGAATTCGTTGCAGTCATCAGATCTCTGCCGAAATTCAAAGCACCTGGGATGGACGGAATAAACGGTCTTGTTGCAAATCTATCGCTTCCTGTCATCGGTGACTTGCTCTACCAGATCTTCAATTTATCCTTGAAATCTGGTGTTTTTCCTGCAGTATGGAAGACTGCAGTTGTTATTCCTGTCCACAAAACTGGTCCTGTTGATAAGCCAGAAAATTATCGCCCGATTTCGCTCCTACCTCTGTTTGGAAAAGCACTGGAACGGTTAGTGTACAAGCAGCTGTATGCTCATCTAGAACCGCACCTCAGTGCCTGCCAATTTGGGTTTCGACGTGGTCGGTCAACCGAAAAAGCCTTGCTAAAGGTTTGCAATTCCATTCAAACATCCATGCAGCAAAAACAACTTACTACCCTAGTGCTGCTGGACATGTCGAAAGCATTCGACTGTGTAGCGCATGATGTTCTCTGTGCTAAATTGCAACGCTACCAAGTGACTGACCGTGAACTTGAATGGTTTCAATCTTACCTGTCAAACCGACAGCAGTGCGTCAGGGTCGGAAATCAATTCTCACCGTTAGAACCTGTGCCTGTAGGAGTGCCACAAGGATCCATCCTTGGGCCGCTACTGTTCTTGCTCTTTGTTAATGACCTCCCTTCGGTGGTGCAGTATGCTGACTGTACCATGTTTGCCGATGATGTACAGTTGAGGATTTCTTATCGTACTTGCGATGCTGAACAACAGTTGCACCGACTCCAACAAGATCTTGACTCTGTCTCTACTTGGTGCAATCACAACTGCCTCAAAGTGAACCCAGCTAAGACCCAAGTGTTAACAGTTGGTACCAGCCAAAACCGCCGACAGCTCGTTGTTGCACCGAGTTTGTCTCTGTTCGATCAACAGCTGGAAAACCTAAGGGAGGTAAAAAATCTGGGAGTGATTCTGGATGAAAACCTTAATTTTCTGCCCCACCTGCAAAACGTGTCGAAGAGATGCAAACAAGACATGTTTGCGATCAATCGAGTCAAAAGCTGCATCCCTCGGAAACTCTTGATCCGAGTGATTGAGAGTACGGTATTGCCAAAGATGTACTACGCATCTGCGGTCATACAAGCAGCACCACCATCGTATGTCGACCAAACGCTGCTGCGAGTCCTCAATTTAGCTGCCAAAACAGTGTTCGGCTTGCGAAAGTTCGATCATGCCACTACTTGCAAACAGCAGCTTGGCTGGCTGGACCCCAAATTGGAGCTTCGTCGTCGCACTCAGCTGTTGGCGTATAAACTTTTCCTGGAACGCGACCCAGAAGGGGCAGTCGAAATTTCGAACACGAGGAAATCTGCGCGCTTAAATTCAGTGCCAAAGCTTGTTGTTCCTAGTTTTGTAACAGACTCTGCTAAGCGAGCTTTTAGCTACAGAGCCCCAACTTTGCTAAATGATGTTTGTGAGCAAATCGATCTTGACCTGACTGTGCCTCCTAGTTATGCTACGTTCAAATATTTACTAAGTGTTTTATATGACCGTTAGATGCTTGATTTTGTCTTATTGTTTGCACGTTTTGTGTCTGCACAGCACACTCTTCATACGTCATGTTTTATGCAATCCTATCCTGTATAATTCATGTGGATTAGTCTGAAATTGACTATATCGTTTGAAGAGATAAAAGTCTAAAGTCTAAAGTCTACCTTCAAAGTTTTCTCTGCTCTCTCTAAAACAGCCAGTGAAAGTACTTGGCTTTTGGGCCGTGTTTACGAATATTTATCAGTAGTACTATCAGTTCTTCGCCATGTATGTACTTTTTAACTCTCAATTCAACACGTGAAATCTAACAATTCTGCGTTGGATATGTGGTCTAAAAAACTTCAAAATTTTCCTATAGAATAGTCGTAGATTAGTAGCCGTAACTGGCAGATAAAAATCTTTAGGTATAGCTGTGTATAATTTATGTATTACCCAACCCAAGCTCCTCGTGAGTGTTTGTGTGCAGGGTTGTATATTTTTCCGAAAAAAACCTCGGCCTGTTTTTTTCCAGTTTTTTCCGGTTTTTTTCCTAAATCGCGGAAAAAAACTCCAGCCCAAGTTCTGAGTATCCTAGGCTGGTTTTATTATTCCTAACGCTTTCTAGCGCCTTCCTCAGTCTTGTTAGACCAGAAATACACATGTTACATTGATATAAATCACGAAACAGGCATGAAACAGTGCCTGACAGGTTCCATAAACAACGCTATATGCAAATTTTCTTACAGCAGTTTGCATTTTTGTTTTTTCATGCCAAATTTGGTCTTTTTTGTTGTTTTTCTAACAGTTTTGAGTCAGTATGGCCTATTATACATAGCAAAAGTCCATTTTTTAAACGAAAAATGACGTAAATTAGCTATTTTTAGCATGAGTTTTTTTCCGCGATTTATGTTTTTTTCCGACCCTTAGGAAAAAAACCGGTTTTTTTCCGGAAAAAAACAGTTTTTTTCCGGTGTTTTTTTCCCACCTCACATCCCTGTTTGTGTGGTTGATATGTTTTCAATCTGACAGTTTTAGCGAATATGATCTTAAAAAGCATCGGTAGCTGTTTTGCAGTGCAGTACATTGGGTGGTTTCTGGCAACCTTTGCCCGCACGGAGAAGTTCTACGACCTTACAGGTAAACTACAGCATGCCCTTTTTTGGCATGATCACTAATCGTCAATTACGATTAAGGATCGTTGACGTTTATTGGGCTCACTGCCTATAACATTGTTGCAAAACAACGTTGCAGTTTGCGACAGAATATTCAAGCCGTCTGCGTTATTAGTTGGGCCACTCGGTATGATTTATATGATTCTAGCATATACGGGGTTCTACTGTACTGATTATAATTATCAGACATGGGCTAGCATTTCGGTTTAGGAAATTTTTCAAACCCTGAGGGGGTAGCGTTGAGGGGATGGTAAGCCAAAAAGCCCGATCTTTTACTAAAATCAAGGATTTAGGCTTATTTTTCACTAAAATGTGTTGTTGTTGCAAGTTTTTGTCCTTTGGACTAGGAGTAGCCAACTGCTATAGAGCAGGAAGAGACAGATGGTCCGGCAGCCTCCTTAACAACAACTCTCCCCTCTTGCCCTCGGTGTGTGCAAGACAGCTAAGGTTTGGTCCCCATTTATCTACTTGCCATTGCTGACTTTCGACGGCCTGGGTTGGACTTTGTGTCCACTACTTCCCATCGGCTCGACAGGTTTCGAACCCACAAACACACCGCTAACCTAAGCTATTCTGAGCCATTTACTCCTAAGCTAGGCATACTTTTATGATAATTTTCTATGCAAAATTCTTCCTAAAAATTCCTGAGGGCTAGCGGCGGCCTGACGTGGGGTAGGTCAGAGCGTGATGGGGTCAATCAAGCCCCCTTTGTCCATGGGTGCTGTTTTAGATTGGGGGCATTTCTGTTCTATCGAGTGCTGCTCTCAGGCGGGGACCGGCGATTTGCAAAAATCAAGACGAGCCCGCTAAAGTTCTTCTTTGCTTGGACGATGCAAGGTATAATAAATAAATTACGTTAAAGAAGAGGCAAGACAACCTCTTCAGATGTGCAGTGTGCTTTACGCTGATTTTTACAACTGCATCAATCTTTGTTAAAGGTATCTGGATAACAATGTGTCTGTACCCGTCGCTAAGGCTGTGGAGCAAGACTGAAACTTCTGCCACTGATTCCCTGACTATCAGGGACAAGATCGGCTACTCTCTTTGGACAGTTGGCTTTCTGCTTCAAGTTGCTGCTGACTACCAAAAATTTCGCTTCAATCAGAATCCTGCTAACAAGGTGAGCAATGCAGTTGCTTGTCAAAATCTAAATTGCCCTGATTTTCAGGGCAGCTTTATCCATTCCGGTTTGTGGTCAGTGGTGCGTCACCCCAACTACCTGGGAGAAATTATAATGTGGAGTTCGCTTTGGCTCACTGCCTCTGGCTCGTTCCGGTCTCGACGCGAATTTGCTACAGTAGTCTGTCCGCTCTTCGTGATTTGGCTGTTGACTAAACTAAGTGGAGTGCCTCTGCTGGAACAACGCGCCCTCAAGAAATGGGGCCATCTGACCGAGTTTCAACAGTACATGCAGAGCACTAGGAGACTAGTCCCTGGAATTTGGTAGATTTTTGTACAAAATACGGACAAAGGCCAGACCCTGGATCGCTGTATTCCCTCCGATTTTTCTGTTTTTTTTGGGTTAGAACGTTATAAATTGGGTCTGCAACGGATTTTTGAGCGGATTTTAAGCTCAAAAATTAGTGATTTCTGAGCCTGGTTTGTTCGTACTTGTATTTTTGGGTCCGACCGGTGTCCCTAAACTGTTTTGACGGGCTGAGCATACATGGGAATAATATGGGTTGCGGCTAGTCAACATCTGAAAATTTTTAGGTGGGCCTACCTGTTTGGGCCATTTTGGTGGGTGGGTGAACAAAAGTCGGCTTGATTCAAATGGGTAGTAGATGGCGTGGGTGAGGGCGGGGGGGGGGGGCTCGAGCCCAACTTGGGAGTGGGCAAACCGCTCAGACCCGTGGCCGATGTATGGGGGTGCGGTGCGGTGGGTTTTTTCCGGCTGGCGGTATGTACAGTATGCAACCACCAAACCCTCTAGAGGTCAAACCCACCGGGATTTCAGCTAAATTTGTCTGTCGGTCGGTGCCGAAACCTTACCAACACCGCTTCCCTTCAACCGATTGTCTGTTACATGTACGTAGACGTACGACACATGTTATGTGTTTTGATTTGGATGTACGTACTCTGTACTACTGTTGCAAAGTAAATTTATTTTAAATACAATTAAATTATAATTTACTTACCACATACCAGGGCTGTTTGTTTCATACATGTAGTTGGGGGGTTTTGGGGGGGTTAGCCCCCCCGGCCCGATTTTCGGCAACCCCCCCCCCCCGAGCCGGATTTTGGGGGGTTCTGAAACCCTATTTTGGGTTAAAAACTGCTAAATTTCAGGGTTTCAATACTTATAAACCGTAATTTAGGATTTCAAAAGCCCTAAATAGGGTTCCGGAACCCTAATTTGGGTCTCTGAAACTCTAATTAGGGTTTCAAAAGCCCTAAAGAGGGTTCCGGAACCCTAATTTGGGTTTCTGAAACTCCAATTAGGGTTTCAGAAGCTCTAAATAGGGTTCCGCAACCCTAATTTGGGTCTCTGAAACTCTAATTTGGGTTTCTGAAGCCCTAAATAGGGTTCCGGAACCCTAATTTGGGTCTCTGAAACTCTAATTAGGGTTTCTGAAGCCCTAAATAGGGTTCCGGAACCCTAATCTGGGTCTCTGAGAGACTAAACAGGGTTTCTTGAGCCCAAAATAGGGTTCCGCAACCCTAATTTGGGTCTCTGAAACTCTAATTAGGGTTTCTGAAGCCCAAAATAGGGTTCCGGAACCCTAATTTGGGACTCTGAAACTCTAACTGATGTTTCTGAAGCCCTAAATAGGGTTCCGGAGCCCTAATTTCCGTTTCTGGCGGCCCAAAATAGGGTTCCGGAACCCTAATTTGGGTTTCAGAGACCCAAAACACGGTTTTGGAACCATAATTAGGGTTTCAAAAGCTGTAAATAGGGTTTCAGAGGACCTAAATAGGGTTCAAGAACTCTAATTTAGGTCTCAGAAACCCTAAACGGGGTTTCAGAGCCCTAATTTGGCTTTCAGATTTTCTAAATAGGGTTCCAGAAAATGCACTTTAGCTGTATTATGTCGAATAAAATAGAGCTTTTTTGGCGCGTTTTAAAGCAAAATACAGTTTTTTGCATGTTTTTAATAAAAAATAGGATTTTCCGCACGTTTTAAAACAATAAATACGGTTGTAATGGGCATTTTTGCACTTCTGACAGGATTTTTACCGGATTTTTAGTCCTCAAAACCCTGTTTTGAGCCCAAGAAAAGGTCACTGAAACCCACTTTTGGACACCAAAAAAAAGGTCGCTGAAACCCCCTTTGGAAATAGTGCTGAAACCCTATTTGGGATCTGGAAACCCCCCCCCCCAGCCGAAAACCCAGCTACATGTATGGTTTGTTTTCCGGAAAAAACTCAAGCCGTTTTTTTTTTCTGTTTTTTTTCGGTTTTTTTCCAAAAGTTATTTTCCGAGATGACAGAAAAATTTTTAACAATCGCTTTTTATTGCAGAATTCACCGAAATAGCGTGAGTCTTATTATAAAATGCAGTAATTTCATGTTTTAGTGTAGTAATTTGATTTTAAAACATCAAAAATACAATAATAAAAGTTGCCTGAAAATGGTACCGGTATTTTTTGCGAAAAACAGCTAAGTTATGCCATGGAAATGCTTGTAAGGCTTCTATTAACGTAAATTCAAAGCGTTGGAAGCGAATTTAACCAGTTATTGTGTCTATTTCCTTTAAAAACTTACTTGAGTTTTTTTCCGCATTTTGGTTTTTTTTCGAGCCCCTAGGAAAAAAACCGGTTTTTTTTCGAGCCCCTAGGAAAAAAACCGGTTTTTTTTCGAAAAAAAACGAAAAAAACCGACCCAACAGCCCTGCCCAGAGAAATATATTTAAATTAAAATTTACTTACCATATCTAAGATAAATTTAATTTAATTCTAATTTACTTACCACATTTATTTGAATTAAGTACATTAAGTATATTTAAAATAGGCCTGATTTTTGCGGCTAACACCTTCAGCTTTGCTTCCAACTAAGCAAGGATGCTATTACAGTTATCAGAATGAAAACCAAAGGAGGGTATCGCAGGTTAAGTCAACAACAGACGTGGACAAAGGGAGTTGCGGGCGAGGGGGTTTACCCGTCTCAGGCTCTGACTGACCTACTACCCCCAGGCTACCGCTACCCCCTTCAGGGTATTTTGGAAGAATATTTTGATAACATTTTGACTAGATTAGGTGTGAATGAGCTCAGACTGGCTTATTTCAACCAATTTAAACAAAAAATTAGCCAAAAAACCTTAATTCTAGCGAAAAATCGCACCTTTTAGCTTACTATCCTCTCAACCCCCCATCAGCCGCCGCTATACCCTCCAGCCAGTCCCTTAGAATTTGAAAATTTGTCACCCCTCAGCCGAAATGATAGCCCATTTCTCTCAACAGTAATAATGACAGAATTAGAACTTCAATCTCAAGAGGCTTTCCAGTCAGTTTCTGCTTGCATCCACAACAGACAATGTCTGTGAGACTGAACATATGCTATCGCATAGTAAGTGGCTTGCCATTGAAAGGTATAGATACCGAAAGCACACTCATGCAACACTTGCGTGCTGCCAAAAAGGTTGAGCAGTAGTAGCTAGGTTTGTGTAAGTAAATTAAGCATATTTTAAGTAAATTAAGTAAATTATTTTCAGTAAGTATAATTTACAAATTATAATTATAATTAACTTTACCTGTTTTCGTAGAAATTTAATTTAATTATAATTTACTCACCAAATAATTTACTTGTATTAGTAAATTTCTAAAAAATATAATTATAATTTACTTAGTAACAGTACTCTGTATGTACCCTGGACACGGGCAAATTGGGACTGATTGCGGTTGGCCTCAATCAGGCTCGGATCTACCCCTCAGGAATTTTTCGGAAGAATGTCGTACAGAAATTAATAGATGATGAAAGTAAGATGATAATTTAATGAACAGGTAACCTGTTGCCCACTAACACTCTTTCTGCGCTGTTCGTTTACATTGTACTGGTGTTAGTGCGATACGCCGACCGGTGCCTTACGCCGACCAATTAAAAGGGTGCCTTACGCCGACTGGGTGGTGCTTTACGACGACTGGCTTGGTGCCATACGCCGACTTGACCTAGGAGCCTGAACCTGTAGGTGCTTTACGCCGACTGGCCAGGTGCCTTACGCCGACTCTTCTGGTGCGATACGCCGACCTGGGGCCTGTTGCATAAAAGTTATCAGCCTGATACGAACTACACTGATACAAAACAGAACTGATACATATCAGTTGAATTTACAGCGTTTCATAAAAATAATTTCATATCAGTGATCTTTTTTCGAATCAGTCCATGCGCTGATAGGTTTTGGCCTAGCTGATACGAAATAAATTAAGACGAATCTTCTGCTTTCGATTTTTGTGACCGGAAAAAACTTGGTGCAAACAGTCGCTTGGGCCAGTTCCCAACGAGAGTGAGACAAGTTTACCTTCCAAAACTCATTTAACTGTAAAATTAACCGAAATCAGTACGAGATACAGTATACTTGAACAACCCGTGAGCGTAAAGGCGGATTCACATATACTTTTCCCACCCGGTGGCAGTGACACTTCCAAAATCGTTGCCAACTACTCAATTTAGACAAGTCAAACTGGGAAAGTGCCACCGGGCTGGTTTTAATCGGTCGGCGGCACTTTGTCAGTCCACCGAAGTCTGAATGAGCGGTTGCGAGTTAGAAAGTACCCTGTCTGGCCAACCTATACCATGTTTATTCCAATAAGCCAACCGCAGCTTATTTATTTCAGAGTGGTGTGGACATGTGGATTATTAGAGGGCGTTAGATTTTGAGTATCAAAGAAAGTCAAAATCGTAAGGTTTCGGGACTTATTTTCACCAAAAATTGTACAGAAACTCTAAAAGATTTAGTCCTCCTCTTTTCTAAAATCTAAAAATTATGTAGGGTTTCAGAAGCCCTGATTTTGGTTTAAAGAACTATAACTATACATACGTACATTGTAGGGGTTTCAGAAATTATGATTACCGTTTGCAAGTACTTTGAATAGGTTTCAGAAGGCCGAAGGCTTGAAAGGTGTGTTAGAACCCATAATTATACATAATTTAAAAACTCCTAATTAGGGTTCGAAGTACTAAAGATAGGGTTTTTGCGCGACTTTTAGTTGTCAAACCCGTTTTGAGGCCCAAATAAACGCCGCTGATGAAACCCACTTTTCTACCACAGAGAGAGGGAGAGCTACAGCCAGTTAAAGCTATAAATTCTAAATAATATGTACATGCATACAAGCAGCAGTGCTTCTGGATCGTTGTCGCTTCGATTTAGTACAAGTTCCTCATCAAACAAGTCCATTCTTGTGCAAAATATGGGTTCCTAACCACCTCTCATGACTGATAAAAGTGGACTGATACTGATACGAAATAATTTCCGTTCGTATCAGTGCACCGGTTTTATGCAACGCAATTTTCGTTGGACTGATATTATCAGTCGAATTTGCACTGATACAAAACAGTAATGGACTGATACCACTTGCACTGTTATGAAAAGTTTTATGCAACGCAATACATTTACACTGATTGAAATTGGACTGATATTATCAGACTGATAACTTTTATGCAACGCCCCCCTGATTTTTATCAACAGAGGCCAACATTCAGTTAATACGGATGTCAGAGCATACAGTATACTATCAGAGGGTTCTCTCTAGAGAGACAGCATGAACAACAAAAATAGATTTCAGAACAACTTAAGTATACAACAATAGGCTCAACCTGGGATACGTACAATAATTACATGGCTATTATAGACAATCAAAGCTGCTGGTATTTGGGGTTGGCTGGGTCCAAAGCCTCAAGAACATGAAACACCCACCAAGTACAGTATAGATTAGATAAAAAAAATGTCCCATCGCTTTTTCGGCCTTCACTCAAACGTTTCGTTCTCAGCAAAAATTAACAACATGGTTGGCTAAATATTCTGCAAGTTTAGTGCCAAAATTCCGACTCATACTGGTTTTATGACCCGAAAACTAGGAATGAGGGTGGTCCACGCAAATTTATTTTTTTCGGTAATACAAGGAGTACAGTCCTGAAACTTGCAGGAATGATTGGTGTTGCTATTGGGCATAACATACTAAGCGGGCAGCCCTGTAGCTCAAAGGGCACTAAAATGGGGGAATTTCAAAAACATGAGTGAAAATCCCATAGTTAAGAAATCTGCACCTTCTAGAATCAAAGCACTGAATCTGTTGTTAATCAACATAGATTGTAGCAGGAAGTTCGACAAATGAATGAACCTGATATTTAAGCCCTGTTCCACACCATAGTAACGATCCCTGCAGCCAAATTTGAGCCAAATCGGTAAAGAAGTGACTGAGAACCAAACGTTTGAGTGAAGGCCGAAAAAGCGATGGGACATTTTTTTTTATCTATACTGTAAAGTATCTTCAAGAATGTTCTCTTCCTCTTCATGTCCAAAAATGACCGTCTACTCATAAACAGAATGCCATGTGGCTTAGGTACCGGTTCATTCTGTTGTTGATTTCGGCAAGTGGTCGCCACTGCTCATTTGCCAAAAAGTGAAACTTTTTAAACAGGCCAGGTAGCAGACAAAGTTTGATTTGAGTGAGCAATGGGGAAAGATTTTTGAGCGTTTTTTAGTGCCCACCCCCCCCTCCCCCAAAATTTTGGCTCAGACCCCCCCCGGCCGGCGCCAGACCCCCCCCCCCAACCCCCCTCCCCCCATCGGCGGATGACCTGTTACATGTATGATTCAGTTGACGCCTAAGCCTTAAGCCTAAGTCTATGCCTAAGCCTAAGCCTAAGCAAGAAAGGACCGGTAACTTATTATAGCTGAAACAAACAATATGAGATATTAGTTTACATGTATGTAGGTTCATTCACAAGAGTTAGTTAGGAGTCCAGTCGGCGTATCGCAACTGTTGAGTCGGCGTAAGGCACCTGCTCAGTGGGCGTAAGGCACCTTAGGTGTAGTCGGCGTTTCGCACCAAGCCAGTCGTCGTAAAGCACCACCCCAGTCGGCGTTTAGCACCTAGTCGGCGTATGGCACCTCTCCGCAGCAATAAAGTCGGCGTAAGGCACCTGAATCATTGTACTAACATGTTGTCTTGCTTGGGCGACAAAATAAATAAATAAATAAATAAATAAATAAATAAATAAATAAATAAATAAATAAATAAATAAATAAATAAATAAATAAATAAATAAATAAATAAATAAATAAATAAAGGTACAGGTACGGTAGAGGTAGTATTGAGTTACTGCCAAAGCAAACAGTATTATCTGTTCGTTCAAATATGTATTTTTACTTGGTACTTATAAAATTTTCACCAATCTTTCAAGCATTTATATATCGTTCATTCAAATCGGTTGAGATTCACGAATGCAACAGCTAAAAATCCACTGGGCTGATTTTAATCGCTTTCAATAGGCAGCGGTTAGCGCTTCTATATCTGGTAGAAAAGCTACAACTCACACACCACTTCGGGCTCCATTCCGGTAGCTAATCGGTCACTACAAAAGTCGACCACCTCCTGTCTTTCGTTAAAAAAGATTCATTCAAATCAGTTGGGTTGTTTTTGACACATCCTGTACATGCCTCCCGTGCAATTTTTGCTGTTATTATGTTAATTATCTCAGTGAAAAACAAATTTGTTAGGAGCTAATAGAGATGTGCACGGTTCAACGGCATGCCGGTTGAGGTTTTTTGGCAGGCCGGGCCGGGCATAAATTTTTGAGAGGCGGGCCAGGCCGGGTTTGTACTACGCAGAAATTTTAGAAATTAAATTAAAAGTAAGCAGAAAATAGAAATAAGCTGTTTCAAAACGCAAAATTTCAAAGTTTAGCATTAAATTTAGCGTTCAATGAAAACTCATACCAAAATTTCAAAAGTTTAGTAAGACAAAGCAAAATTAACGGGCTGGACAGGGACGGACCGGATTTCGGGCAGGCGGGGCCGGGCCGGGCCTGATTTTGACGCACGGCGGGCCGGCCGGCCGGTAAAAAGGTGCCCGTGCAGATCTCTAAAAGCTAGCTGTAGTGAACGTTCGAACTCGAATAATTCCAACAAAACACCTCGAAATCCGGTTAGATTGCAAAGAAAGCAAAGCGAGATTATTGACCGTCCAACATCAATATTTGAATTCAGACAACAAAGAGGATTTAGCAGAAACAAACACAAAAGGCGAGAACAGAAAAACTTGCAGTCCCGGTTTTATTCCTCCCACACAAACCACTAATACTCAAGTGGAGCCCGTCTCATCGTCAGTTTGGGTGCAGTTTCTTAGCGAGCCGGACATGAAATTGTGTGCCCTAATTTCGGTTTTTCTTGTTTCGGCGGCCTTGGCACAAAACCCTTGGTGGCAAAATCAATGGCCCAGTACCAAGGTGCGCATCTATTTTTACCAAGGGGCCGTCCATAAACGACGTCGTTCCAAAATCCCGATTTTTCGGACCCCCTCCCCCCAAAATCGCCTTGCGTCGTTTCTGGGGACCCCCTCCCCCTGGGCGACGTCGTCCTCCGTTTACCCCCCCCCCACCGGATAAAAGTGCAGTACATTCAGTACTGTCGTTTTTTCTTGTTGCCATACTGTACAATGAATCGAATAGATCCCTTCAGCCACTCTGGGAAGCTTCTCTGAATGTAGAAATCTTTGACAGAATGTACATAAATCGAAAATAATACATTCAAGGTTCCCTAAAATACCGAAAAAAAACGACGTCGTTTTTTGCTAACCCCCTCCCCCTCCTGGTGCGTCGTCTATCGTCGCATTTCAGCCGACCCCCCCCCCTCCCCCCTCTGGAACGACGTCGTTTATGGACGGCCCCTAATTTACAAAAAGAACAAACTTTTATGATCAAACATCGAGTTTAAAAATCATTAGGTGACTATAATGGACGGCAATAGTGTAAACACGAATCAAATAAACACTGGTGGAAATTCGATGAGCATCCTGAATGGCGTCAAAGTTATGGTTTCGGACGGCCAAATTACCATCAGCGATGGCTCATTCAGCTATACTAAAAGCGCAGAAGGAACCAAAGAAATATTCGTTCTTGTTGGAAACAACTATCACGTCGTGGTAAGAATGAGAACGTAGCGTAAATTAGAATTTGTTCACACCTACCTGCCTTGCCCTACTTCCCAACATAAAGATGCGGTGTCTTAACATAGTAGCGTAGATTAGAATTTTGTTTACGCCACTCCTGTAAACCAACGCAGTTGGAAGGAATTACTGTAGGAAAGAACTGCCGTGGAACACTTATACAGAATCGACCCATTTTAGGACAGTAAAATTTTCTTCGAAAACGGCGAAGAACGTGAATTGAACCGTTCAGAGCAAAATCAAGTCCGAAGCTACCGCTCAAATTGTATGAAGCAGGTGGAAGAGTTGAAACAGCAGTTCAACGAAAATATGGCCGCTTGGAAGAAAGCCTTCAACGATTGGCTGAAACGGCGCGGCTACATGAATGGCGAACCCACCCCGATTATCGAACCTGCGCCCCCTCTACAATGCGGTGCTGTGCCCCAGTTTTTTAATTGAATTGAACACCGCTATGCTATCTATTGCTGCATCAGTGTTGGTTGTATAGACTATATAGACGTACCCTATGATATGGATTTATAGCGAAATATCACGCTGCAATATTTGACTTGAATATACGATAACAGATTATCAAGCTTTATGCTTTCTCGATCGCACAATAATACAGTGTACAGAACTACCGATTTTGTAAAACAAAAGCTTATTAAGTGGTACCAATTATATGCAATACCCCTATGTTCAAGTCTACTATACCATGAGAATCTATCGGAAGTCAAGATAATTATCGAAAGTTTTCCTGACGATCAAGTGACTACAGTAACGCTTTCAAAACATTACGTTAGAAATTCTTTCTCAACAGTGAAAAAAATTAGAAATATTGAGTGGATACACGGAATTACATAAAAATGTATATTAGAATCAACGTAAAGTAAACTAAAACCGTGTCATACCTACTTCAAACAAAGTTTTAGAAAATTTCATCATAATTCTGTCTGTAGTTTTCTTGCTGTTTGATATGTGGTCTGATCGTAATTGAGTGATTGTTGAAGAATTACAATTTAAAATTTAGTCGTACATGTAATAAATTTTATTATTTCTGTTTCTCACTAGCTACATATATCTATCTTATGCTGCAATGTGAAATTCAGCTTCCATCAGCTCTAAAAGTACATTTTAAACCTGGGGTGATTTTTGGGGGTATTCTAAAAATTCTGGGGGAATTTTTTCTCTGATTAGGGGTTTTTGGTCTATAGACCTGGCAACATTGTTGAGAGTTTTGAACGGGCCGGGCCGACCCCAAGCTACACCTGAGCGGCGCGCCGTAAAACTGTCAGTGCACATCTCCAATTTGGGCTCAGTCACCCTCTGGCATCGACAAATGGGCTGTTTACTTGTACATTTCTAACAAATTCTTAGTTATTTAGCTGAGTGTAGCCCAATTTCAAGGACAGCCTTCCAATTAGAGTGCGAACAATACCTAAAAAACCCAATACCCCAATACCCAATACCCAATACCAATACCTGAGACCCCCAATACCCCAATACCCAATACCCAATACCCAATACTTGCGTATCTGGGCCAAAAATTTAATTTCAGTGGACAGGTACATTCTAGTTGTGTACAGAAGATTTTTGGCACTGCAATTAAAATTTTTAAGAGGCTGGTTGGGCCGCTGCCCAAGCAGGGTGAGAAAATTTTGATAGATTAGCCTTTCAGAAAGCATTTAGAAGCCGTTTTAGGCGTAAAATTAGCAGAAATTAACAGTTTTGGTACTTAATATTTCGTAATTCAGTCGTGTTTCTTACTTCCGGCGATTTTTTCCTAACTCAGCCGGAAATTGTGTGCACCACCGCCATCGGTACGGTGCTTGTACATTACGGTGACATTAAATGTTACCATTATTATTTTCGATAAGAACAGAGAAATTAATTACTGGTGTAGCGCTTAGAAAAGCGTACACTTTAGGAAATTCTGCTAACGTTTAGCTGATTATGCCGTCCATAAACAATGACATTCTAGAGGGGGAGCGGGGTCGGCTGAAATGCGACGATAGACGACACACCAGGAGGGGGAGGGGGTTAGCAAAGAACGACGTCGCTTTTTTCGGAATTTTAGGGAACTTTGATTGCATTATTTTCAATTTAAGTACATTCTGTCAAAGGTTTCTACAATGCGGAAAAGCTTCCCAGAGTAGGGATTTATTCTATTGATTGCGCAGTATGCTAACAAGAAAACATGACAGTTCTGTATGTACTGCACTTTTATCTGGAGGGGGTAAACCTAAAACGACGTCGTCTTAGGAGGAAGGGGCTCCGAAAAATCGGGATTTTGAACGACGTCGTTTATGGACGGCTCCATAACGCGAAAACAGCTTACTAAACCGAATCATTGATCAACTTTTTCGAGTTTTTTCAGATCAATTTTTCAGGTCAACATCGATTTTTCTCTATTTTTATTTGTCCAATTTAGTATTGGGTATTGGGGGGTAAAAACCCCAATACCCAATACCCAATACCCAATACCTGGAAAACACCCCAATACACCCAATACCCAATACCCAATACCCAATACCAGTTCGCACTCTACTTCCAATTGCGCCAAAGGGTCTTAGCCGCTCTTCTGTACGGTTTCATGACAAGCAACACCAAGACAGGGTCTACGGACAAATCGAGCAGGAACGAAAACACCACCAAATAGGCCAATTTCTCTTGATGATAATTGAGACTGTTAGCTGCCAATTGGTAATAAGCTCCAGGACTGGTCAAAATAAAGGTAGTAGCCGTTTGAAGTATGACACCTCTACTCAGTTCCATGGTTCGATGCTGCTGACTGATCATAGCCTGGTTCAAAATCACACTAGTGGATTTACGCAGTCGCTTAATAACCATTGTTAGGCAGACTACAGTTATAAAATTACAAGGAATATAAACGAAAAATATGGCAAGTGAGGTAAAGAAGTGAATGACAGAGCTCGCTGTACTGTTCAAAAAGACAACACTACAAAACAAAGGCTGATTCTGATTGGGCAGTTGATAAAATGTCAGAGGTAGAGATATCGAACCGGCTGCCAAAACTGAAAGCAAACAAAGCAACAAACAAAAGCGCTTGGTCATATAAGTGGAGTGAAAGGCGGAATAGAAAATTTTCAAAAATCGGTCCACTGATAAAAGGGTGCCCGCTTCAAAATGACAAAGTGCCATTTGCATCGAAAAGCTGTACAACAATTGACAATGCACGTCGCTATACTTGAGCAGGGTGTACGGTCCTAAGAGACAAAAAGCCAAAGCGTGTAGCAAACGACAAATGGAAACAAAACTAAGAAATATGCGGTAGTTTTCAGTGATGTAGTTCTTCCAGAAACCAACCTCAACAATAAAAGTGTTCAGGAAAATGGCGGGTAGGCACAGTAGAATTAGACCGGCCGCGACCAAGGGGGTCATCTTGTGCGGTGTGAGCTAATCAGAGTGTCTTATTAGGTCGCTAGGATACTTGGGGAGAATGGCAAAATTAATGGCTCGATCAGTCTCCGCTAATTGAGGGCGAAATATTGCACGTACTTACCGGCAGAAATTAGTGCTCTTGCATAAACATGGCGTCTCTATGGACTGAGTCAAAACAAGGGTAGGCTAGGGACTAACGAAAACTCAACAAAAACGGTGACCCTAAAAGCAAAATCAGTCAGTGGCTACCCAGGATTTTACAAAGGGGGTGTAAAATTTAGAAGCTGCCTGTTTGGGCTAGGGCAAGAAAATTTTGCAAAATTAGCCTTCAAAAAGGCATTTAAAAAGTAATCTGAGCGTAAAATTGACAAAAAGTGACAGTTTTAGTAGTTTGAACAGGCAGAAGCCCAACCAGGGCGAGAAAATTTTGAAAATTAGCCCTTTGGGGCCGTTCATAAACGACGTCGTTCCAAAATCCCGATTTTTCGGACCCCCCCTCCCCCCAAAATCGCCTTGCGTCGTTTCTTGGGACCCCCCCCCTATGGCGACGTCGTTTTCGGTTTACCCCCCCCCCGATAAAAGGGCAGTACATACAGTACTGTCACGTTTTTTTGTTACCATACTGCGCAATCAATAGAATAAATCCCTACAACCACTCTGGAAAGCTTTTCTGTATGGAGAAACGTTTGACATAATGTGCATAAATCGAAAATAATGTAGTTGAAGTACCCTAAAATTCATAAAAAAGCGACGTCGTTTTTTGCTAACCCCCTCCCCCTCCTGGTGCGTCGTCTATCGTCGTATTTCAGCCGACCCCCCCTCCCCCCCTCTGGAACGACGTCGTTTATGAACGGCCCCTTTAAACCGCATTTAAGATGCATTTTGCGAGAAAGTCAGCTTTGGTGCCGAAGAGAGGGGGCAGCAGGGCCATCTCACGGATCTGGCTGATATTTATATCTATTAAAATAGAGCACAGTCGAAGGCCAACGGTGCACGCCCGGCCACCAGCAACCCCTAGAACCGGAGCTACACCCCCTCAAAGTTGGGTCGGCAGCAATTTTCGGGCTCATTTTAATAGCTTTGACACCCTCCATTCTAACGATCACCCGTCATTCGTTTCTTAAGCTAGGATCCCGACTCGCATATGGTTTTGTAGCTGGTCCAATGGACTTGCATTTTCTGGTACTGCCGTTTCCAGATCGTAGCTGGTTACCGAGATATTCGCCGAAAACTGCGAAATTTCAGCAAAATGCCACTCCGTTTTTTTTCGAAAAATCTTTACAACTTTTTATGCAAAGGCCCTGCCAAGCTAATGTTTTAACAAAAGTTAGGCATGAGTTGGCCAAACAAAATGAGCGCCCTAAAGTGTGCGGTTTGGGGGGAGGGGGGTGTTTTGGCCTCGCAAAGGTGTTCAAAAAAAATTTTTTTCTGCAAAGCTTAGTGGTTTGCACACTGTTATATGCAGTTTTGTGTGCTGAGTTCGAAAATGCATTCAGTTTAGCTAGATTCGCTCTGGATCGGGAGAAATTGGCGTCCAAAATTGATACCAACCCTATTTCTTGACTGGCACTACTCGCTAGTATGACCAAGAATATATTCTTGGTATGACCATTAACCGCGGTGCAATGCAGTTTTTCTTATGTAGTTTTTGCTGCTGATTCCGAAAATAACTTTATTTTTGCTCTACGTTGCCTACTTTTGAAGCCATACAAAGGGGCTGTACCCACCCTACACCCCCTGGGTACGCTTACGCTACTGAAATCAGTGCTGTGGCCTCGGTGTTATGCATAAGAGAAGGAAACATTTTTAAGAATGATAAAGCGATAAAATTGGATAATCTATCGTTTAACGGGTCGAGACAATCGGAAACTTTCTTTTCAATTTTTGTGTTTAGTGCTTAAATTAAATTTTTTGAAATTTTGATGGCTTTTTCTTGGCCGAAGAGGGGGTGAGACCAGGATCGGTCCAGAGGACGTTTTGCCCAGCCAGAAACATAAAATCAGAAAACTGTTTTACGAACATGTCTAGAATAACAAACCAACCACCCTTGTACTGCATTCTATACGTACATATGTACGATATGGCAAGTTGCAGTTAAGATACAACAGTCAGGCACTTAACGCCGTTTATGGTACCGACACCATATATGGTGCCGGTACCTTAGGTAGTGGTACCATATATGGTACCGGCACCATATGGTACCCCTACATTCGGGGCCTGTGGTGGTACCATATATGGTACCCCCGCGTTCGAGGTCTGTGGTGGTGGTACCATACATGGTACCGGCACCATATGGTACCCCTACGTTCGGGGCCTGTGGTGGTACCATATATGGTACCGGACCGGTACCATATATGATACCAGTACCACATATGGCATCGGTACCATATATGGTGACGGTACCATATAAGGTGCCGGTACCAAATATGGTACCGCCACCATATATGGTACCCCTACCTTCGCGTTTTACCGGTACCACTCTGTTCAGGTTTCCTACCATATATGGTGCCCCCACGTTCGGCGACTGTGGTGATACCATTTATGCTGCCGGTACCATACAGTATATGATGCCACTACCCTAGGTACCGGCACCATATGTGGTACCGGCACCTTATATTGTGTCGGTACCATAAACGGCGTTAAGTGCCTGACTGTAGTAATCAGTTTGTTCCTGTTGGTTGATTGGTTTGGTTTGGTTATTGGTTTAGCACAGGGGGGGGGGGGTCGCACGACGGACTTTTCCAAAATATGATGGGCGCCACTTCGTCAAGCGCTTATAACTTTTTAAGCAAAAGGTACACAGGAATGGGCCTCCCAGCATTCGACGTGGTTTGCGGCGAGCTTTCAAACACAATAACTCCAGCCTTTCTACGTCTATTGGTTGGCGCGAAATTCAAATTATACTGCTTACCAAAATTTGCGCTGATGCAACACCTGACAAACGTGCGCACCGTTCTGGCGCCCTTCAAGCTAGAGGGCCAGCTAATGGCGCATTGCACAGATAATTGCGTGGGCAATCCAGCCGTCTAAGCCGCATTGTTCTGCGGGCTCATACGCCAGAACGGCGACCATTCAAAAATTGGGTCGAAAATAGTGCATTTTCTGACTGATTTTTCGACAGGTTTTGACACCTGTCGCCCATACACTTTCTCTAATCGCGGCGGCTCACCCACCAAACGATAGCTAATAATCTCAGGATTCCGAAACTGTACTCACACTTCCGTTTCGTACCTGTTTTATGCCTCTTTTTGCCCAGCAACTGTGCATTGGTCAGCAACCCTCAATTATAGCTCCAGAAAAACATGCAAATTTCGGAGAACTGAGGAGGAAATTTCAACATGTCTTGAATGCGATTTGTAGAGCGGACTGAGAGCTTTCGATCAGTATAGTGCATGACCTCCCAGCATAAAATTTTCTTCTGAGGTCTTTTGCATTTTTGGAATTTGTCCGGTTTTTATCATCGATTTTATGGGGTATTCGGCACATAACTCTTTTGTATGAGCACATAGGGCAATGGGTGTGCCAAGAAATGATGGCCCACGTACGTGCGCATTCGGCGGTGTGCAAAATGATAGGCTGCGATCACTGTGTGGGGTGCGCCTAACCGAAATGCTCCGCCGGTCTGGCTTTTTCGACTACTTCTTGGCAGTTTTTCTGGTAAGCCGAACTAATGATTGAACACTGCACGTCGATTTACCCATAGAATGATTGGTTGGATGCTAAGGATTCGGAAAATGTGACTATCGTTCCGTTTCGTAGCTGTTTCACGTACTTTTACCCCGATAAGCTGCCCTGGTCTAAAAACAGTCACAGCAAACACTGCGGAAATGCGCGAATTTCGGAAAAATGAGGACGAAATTTCAACAGGTCTTGAATACGATTTGTAGAGCAGACTGGGAGCTTTCGATCGCTATAAAGCATGGCCTCCCAGCATAAAATTTTCTTCTGAGGTCTTTTGCATTTTTGCGTTCTGTCCGCTTTTTATCATCGATTTTACTGGGTTTTCGGCACGTAACTATTTTGTCTGAGCTCATAGGGCAATGGGTGTGCCACCAAACGATGGCTCACGTCCGTGCGCATTCGGCAGTGTGCAACACGGCAGGCTGCGATCACTGTGTGTGATGCGCCTAACCGAAATGTTCCGCCGGTCTGGATTTTTTGACTACTTCTTGGCAGTTTTTCTTGTAAGCTGAACAAATAATTGAACTGCGTGTCTATTTACCCATAGAATGAATTGATTGGATGCTAAGGATTCCGAAAATGTGATCATTGTTCCGTTTCGTAGCTGTTTCACGCACTTTTCTCCCGATATGCTGCCCTGGTTTCAAAATAGTTACCGCGAACACTGCGGAAATGCGCGAATTTTGGAGAACTGAATAGAAAATTTGAAAATGTGGCCAATAGGAAGTGTAATTATTGCAGAGTCCTTCTGATTGGTGGGTAATTTTGAAATGTCATCAGCTTGTTGCTTCAGAAACAGAACAGGCGTATCATGCATATTTCAGTGTTACTCTGCAATTGTTCATTGCAGGATTTGCTAGCTAGTTTGTGACAATCCAGAAAACTGGCTTGCAAGACGGTTCAGTTGCATAGCACGCATTTGCAGATTATCAAACAAATCAACACTACCTTCGTATGCTTGGTAGACAAGGGATTCAAAGGTGTCTGTATACTGTAGGACACACCTTGTAAACCCATTCAGGATCTCCTGCTCAGCAGCGCGAGTATTTTCCTTGATTTCCACTGTGTTTGCAGGCAAAAACACTGGCACTTTTTCAAAATCAAGCGAAGTCTGCGTCTAAACAACAACTGAAGCCTGTCACACGGCACACACAGCCCAGACCATGCACAGGTGTGGAACATCGCTTTGTAGCACTTTCACTCCTACAGGAGCAGATAAGAAAGAGTTACAGACAGTATAATTAAAAAAATCTAGAGAATTATTAGCGTGAAAAACTGGGTTTAGAAGAATAGAAAGACCGAAATTTTCGCGCTTCGCACTGCGCCTGACGGCCATGCAATGCACAATTCGGAAGGACTCTGCAATAATTACACTTTCTATTGGTCACATTTTCAAATTTTCTATTCAGTTCTCCGAAATTCGCGCATTTCCACAGTGTTCGCGGTGACTATTTTGAGACCAAGGCAGCATATCGGGAGAAAAGTGGGTGAAACAGCTATGAAACGGAACGATAATCACATTTTCGGAATCCTTAGCATCCAATCAATCATTCTATGGGTAAATAGATGCGCAGTTCAATTAGTTCAGCTTACCAGAAAAACTGCCAAGAAGTAGTCGAAAAATCCAGACCGGCGGAGCATTTCGGTTAGGCGCACCCCACACAGTGATCGCAGCCTGTCGTCTTGCACACCGCCGAATGCGCACGGACGTGGGCCATCGTTTGGTGGCACACCCATTGTCCTAAGTGCTCACACAAAAGAGTTATGTGCCGAAAACCCAGTAAAATCTATGATAAAAGCGGACAAAATCCAAAAATGCAAAAGACCTCAGAAGAAAATTTAATGCTCGGAGGTCATGCTCTATACCGATCGAAAGCTCTCAGTCCGCTCTACAAATCGTATTCAAGACATGTTGCAATTCCATCCTCATTTCTCCGAAATTTGCGCATTTCTGCAGTGTTTGTGGTGACTGTTTTTAGGCCAGGGCAGCACATCAGGGTAAAAGTGCATCAAACAATGTTTATGCCGTCTACTCTACACCAGTAAAACCAGTAAACGAGCGGCAAAAAAACCAGTAAACGAGCGTGCGTGAAACAGCTACGAAACGGAACGATAGTCACACTTTCGGAATCCTTAGCATCCAACCAATCATTCTATGGATAAAACGACGTGCAGTGTTCAATCATTAGTTCAGCCTACCAGAAAAACTGCCAAGAAGTAGTTGAAAAAGCCAGACGGCCGGAACATTTCGGCCAGGTGCACCCCGCACAGTGACCGCAGCCTATCTTGTTGCACACCGCCGAATGCGCACGGACGTGGGCCATCGTTTCTTGGCACACCCATTGCCCTACGTGCTCATACAAAAGAGTTATGTGCCGAATACCCTGTAAAATCGATGATAAAAACCGGACAAATTCCAAAAATGCAAAAGACCTCAGAAGAAAATTTTATGCTGGGAGGTCATGCACTATACCGATCGAAAGCTCTCAGTCCGCTCTACAAATCGTATTCAAGACATGTTAAAATTTCATCCTCAGTTCTCAGAAATTTGCATGTTTTTCTGGAGCTAAAATTGAGGGTTGCTGACCAATGCACAGTTGCTGGGCAAAAAGAGGCATAAAACAGGTACGAAACGGAAATCTGAGTACAGTTTCGGAATCCTGAGATTGTTAGCTATCGTTTGGTGGCTGAGCCGCCGCGATTAGAGCAAGTGTATGGGCGACAGCCGTCAAAACCTGTCGAAAAATCAGTCAGAAAATGCACCATTTTCGACCCAATTTTTGAATGGTCGCCGTTCTGGCGTATGAGCCCGCAGAACAATGCGGCTTAGACGGCTGGATTGCCCACGCAATTATCTGTGCAATGCGCCATTAGCTGGCCCTCTAGCTTGAAGGGCGCCAGAACGGTGCGCACGTTTGTCAGATGTTGCATCGGCACTACTTTTGCTAGGCAGAAAAATTTGAATTTCGCGCCAACCAATAGACATAAAAAGGCTGGAGTTATTGTGTTTGAAAGCTCGCCGCAAACCACGTCGAATGCTGGGAGGCCCATTCCTGTGGCCCTTTTCCCTCAAAAGTTATAGGCGCTTGACGAAGTGGCGCCCATCATATTTTGGAAAAGTCCGTCGTGCGACCCCCCCCCTGGTTTAGCACGAATTTTGGCTTGGTTTAGTTATTTATTTTATTTGATTTTATTATTCCTTACGTTTTTGCAGTATCAGCAAATAGGCAGTTTACTATGGATGCATACGAGCTGGAATAGTTTGTGATTTGTGTGAGACCTAAAAAACTGTTGATTTGGAGTTGAACAGCAGGTAGGAAAATAGCCACTCAAAGCAGTAAAGTAAGCTATATAATAAACTGTCCGGGCAAAGCTGAGCACCCTGTCAGCTGCAATATTTCTTTGCCAGCGGTGAATCCATACAGTTTTAGCCTAGGCAACGACCGTGTATTTGGATCGTACGTACACACATCGTACGACACGTCTAAACAGAAATAAATTTTGCAATTTACGTCCTGCTAGCTTCAAAAATACAATTGTCTGTTTCAACAGTATTATAGCACTGTGGTCGGGTAGCTATATAGAAGCCATTTAGAGTAGAAATTATGATCTCTTTCCACCTACATATCATTCTTCTTTCTGTCCTAATGAAAACTAAATTTAGTTTATTGCCGCCTACTATGTACTCCTGAACTAATTGCCGCTTACATCATCCTAAAGCTCATAATTTACGCGTTCAACTTCCTTTTATCTGTTCAACGAGCAGTGACCTCTAATAGTTATTATTAAAGCGGGGGAATTAAATTCTACAGCTTGCGCATGAAGACGGTTAGTCTGCTCTGACCAGCTTACAACAGCTCAACTCCGTGTGTACTCTAATTTTCCTATGGCTCCCAGGGCTTCACTCTGAAGGGCTGCCCAATCTGCCAAATGAAGTCAGTAGTTTGCTGCCCGGTCAGGATGAGAACTCTTTCCATCCTGACACTGTTGCCAACCACTGTGGCCATCCTGTGTATGGATTGGTCAAAGGAGACCTATAACTGCAGAGCAGAGGCTTGTTACAGCTACTACAACGTGCTGGACAAGCTCTACAAGGCGGGCTGTTTCAACAAGTCCGCCACCTATGCCCTCTGCCAGGGCACCAACCGCTGCAGAACCCACTGGCGAGCTGTGGTCGGGTCGGGGCCCTTCAGAAGCAACAAGGAGTTGGGTCTGGTCCGCTTTCAGGCTGTGCATCGGTTCTGCTGCTGTGACTACGGGCCCTTATGTAACGTAGAAAAAACCTGGTTGGATGTGCTTGATGTACCAAACAAAACGATCGGTGTAAATGCGTACTTTCGGTACTACCATTTACGCTGAAAGTGTGTCAGAGTTAGGCTGAAATAGCAGCAGAATAAAGTTCTCACTTGATTTTGTTTACATTGCTACTTTACACAACCTTAATTGCAGACATTTTCTTGCGTCGCCTAAATTAGTCTACAAAATGCTCTGCGCACAGAATGAATACGGTAGGACTGTGGTGTAGTGTAAAAGTAGATAGATTTTGTTCTACGCTCCAAATTGAACTGCACACAGCTTGTCCATCTCTCCCTTGCGTACGTTCCGATTGTACGTCGTGAGTACGAGCAATATCATTTGGTTGTCTAGGCTACGAAGCTCGAAAATAGAGTCTGATTACTTCAGGTTTCGGTGTTTGCCTCGAAATATTGTCCTTATATGGTTGCCCTGCTTAGCACATTGCGCCATATGCTTTACCGCACCAGACATGGGCTAGCATTTCGACTGATGGAGGGTAGAATTTTCAATTCCTGAGGGGGGGCTGAGGGGGGTAGGAGCGCCTGATGGGGGGCTGAGGGGGTGGTAAGCCAAAAAGTCCGATTTTTGGCGAAAATCAGGGTTTTTTTAGCTTATCTTTCATTAAAATAAGTTAAAATTAGCTATTCTGAGCAGTGTTGTTCCCAGTAAATTTACTGAGTAAAAGTTACTCGGTACTTAGTTACTTTGAATACTTTTACTTTTACCGGTAAGTACTTTTACTTACCGGTAAAAATTTTTCTTAATTTTACTTACTGAATACCGAGTTTCAATTTTGAATTACTCAATTAGAAAAAAATTCGGTAAACTCGGTACTCGGTAATTTACTGAGTTGTCTACTGAGTAAAAGCTTCTGCAATAGGTAGTTCGCCGCATCTGTGCAAAAAATATACGGTTTTCTTTCATTTATCGAACTGCTAATGACGAAACGACATGATTTTTGCTAATTTTTTTGCATTTTTCACTGCATATTGTATAACTTAAGCTTTGTTTGCGCGGTAGAATTGCTATAATCAGACGCGAACACAATATAAGTACAGTAGGTAGGAACTATTAGCAATATTTTGATTGACGCTTTTTGCATCAATCTGAACTGTGAGGAAATGGTGAACATTAGAACAAATCTTTACTTACCAATTTGGCCCGACTTTTCATCTAAAGCCAGATCCTCTAGTCACTATGTATAGTGTGCATATTTTAAGGCTTTCCATCCATCTAATTAGCACCATAAATAATGTGAAATGGCGCTAAACAAATCGTAACAATTCTGAAAAGTCGAAAAATCGAGGTTCATTATCTTAATCAATCAGCCCTGAAAAAGGATTCTAGTAGCTAAAAGCTATAACAAGTAAACATTTTCGGATAAATCGTAACAGATTTCTGAATTTTGAAGGTTTTACCGAGTTTACTGAATTGTTTACTGAGTACTCACCGGGTATTCTTTGAAAAACCCAGTACTTACTGAATTTCAAAAAATCTGGATTTACTTACTGAATACTTACCGAGTTTTACAAATTTGAGCTAGGCACAACACTGACTGAGCTCATTTACGCTACTGTATATTGCCCTCAATACATGAAGCTACGAAAATCAATAAGTTGATTCAGTAGTCTTTTATTGACCTGTACGAACGTAGTAGGCTTGATCAAATTACAAAAACATAAATTTTCGTGTCTGCAGGAAAATCATTTATTTGTCGGATGGACAATCGAATAGCCTTTGCGAAATAGGATATCCTTTCAGCAATTGCCGTCAGTTCATTCGTTCATGTCAGCCAGTCCTTAGTATGGAATGGCCAACTGGTGTACGCATAGGCGTCATAACTAGTTTTGACCTTAATCCATGTGCTCTGTCAAATTTTTCTCGCCGACCCACCTGCCCATACCCAGGTCCTGCAGCGGAGATTATTTTCTTATTGCTCAATCACCTGCGTCTGCAGTACCAAATTGTTCCCCTTGCTTCTGCTGAGCTGGGTACCCTAGTTAACGCTACTTATCAGAATGGCTTCTTTGCACTTCAAAACAGAACGGTGGATACAATTGCCGGGTTTCTGGTTGACATCCCTGAGAGAAGGACAGTTTTCGATTTTACTCAGTCCATCATAGACACTAAGGTACACTAGGTAGTGCAGGCATAATTTGATTAGAAGCCCGATTGATTAGAGATTTGACCTGCTCGTTTGTTTGTTAGATAGCAGTGCGGCGTAGGTTCATAGGTGTTTGTTTACTGGTTGGGTTTCGTTATTTGGATTGACTTGGTTTGATTAGTCGTGGTTAGGTTATTGGTGTGATTTTGGCATTGCTGCTTCGTTTGATTATTGGTGTACATGTACTAGGGGGTTTGGGGGTTACCCCCTAGCTGAAAAGGCAGGTTAGTGGACCCCCGATAAAAAATACAAGTACTAGTAGTGGCTCCAGTACTAACAAACTGGCTCAGAAATCACTAATTTTTAGCCTAAAATTCGCTTGAAAAGCCTTTGGAACCCGAATTTGGCGTTTCCACTGCCAAGAGAAATCGGTGTTTTCGGAAGCCCTTTTTGTCATTTTTTGCTTGTTTTAGCTCTAAAACGCTATTTGGCAGCTTAAAATAGCGATTTTTAGCGTCCTTACTGAAAAAACGTGCTGAAAACGCATTTCCAGGCAGTGACGTACCCAGGATTTTGCAAAGGGGTGTGTGTAAAAGTTTGAATGCTGTTTGGGCCGCTGCCGAACAAGGGCGAGAAAATTTCGCAAAATTAGCCTTAAAAAACGTGTTTAAAAAGCATTCTGAGCTTAAAATTGACAGAAATTACAAGTTTTAATAGCTTAAAGTGGCCTGGTTGGGCTTCTGCCCCACCAGGGCGAGAAATTTTAAAATGTAGCCTTCGAAAAAGCATTTGAAAGGTATGCTGAGTATAAAATAGACAGTTTTAGTACAAATTAATTCATTTCTCATATTTTTGCGTAATTTTTCCTCCCAACCTGCACCGCAAAGGGGGTGTACACACCCGACACCCTCTGGGTACGCCACTGTTTCCAGGCGTTTTGCAGCTTTTCGAAATTTTGGCCCCCCTCTGGACGAAATCCCCCTCGACCCCCACCTGAAGGGAAACGCCCAGGTCGGAAAAAATAAGAGAAACCAATGAATTACTTGTACTAAAACTGGCTATTTTGTGCTCAGAATGCCTTTTAAATGCGTTTTTGAAGGCAAAATTTTCCTACTCTGGTCGGGTAGCGGACCAGGGTTCTTGCCCTGGTTGGGCATTTTGAAAGTTCCTGGTTGGGCAGCGGCCCAATATTACAATATTACTCAAACCCCTTTATAAATCCTGGATTCGCCACTGTGGTTTGGTTATTTGTTTTGTTTGTTTTTTGTTTAGTGGTTCGTTATTGGTTTGAATGTTGCTTCAGACATGGGCTACTATTTCGGCCTAGGGGGGTTATAAATTTTCAAACCCTGAGAGGGGCTGAGGAGGTTCAAAGGACGGTAAGCCAAAAGGTCAGGTTATTGACTAAAATAAAGGTTTTTAGGTATATTTTTCGCTAAAATAGGCTATTCTCAACTACGATTTACACCTAAGCAAGCAGGCATCAAGGCATACTTTTAAAATTCTACCTAAAATTCCTGAGGGTGGTAGCGGCGGCCTGGGAGTACTGTGGGAAACATACAGTATATGTTTTATGTATATGTTTTAAAACATAAATATGTTTGTTTTTGGGAAAGCATATATGTTTATGTTTCTCAATATGTTTGTATGTCAAATATGTTTTGTATTTATATGTTTTGAGGCCAATATGTTTCTGGAAACATATACATATTTTTGCTATAGGAATTCAATATTTCAAGACTTTTGGTTGCTGTTTGACAGTAAACCTTTCCAAAATCTGACTTTCACTTAAACTTATTGAATCTGAGTATGCTATCTAAATTGTTGCAAACCGTTTTAAACAGGAAATTCAGAATCTCAAGTTTGAATGATCGAAAATTCAGACAAAGTATAAGTGAATAAGACAAATATGTTTTATGTTTAAAAATATGTGCATATTCAATTTTCAGAAACATATAACTAGATGTGTTATTTATATGTTTGATTGGCGAAAAACATCTATGTATAGTTATATTAATATGTTTTAAAAATTTCGATATTTTCCCACTGTACCTGGGAGTAGGTCAGAGCCAGATGGGGTCACCCACATTTTCAGTAACCTTTGAAGCATAATATGGTTTGGTTGTTTCTATTATAGTTCCCCTGTTTAGATTGGTCACAAATTTCAGATAACCTTTTCCACAAAGCCTGCCACTATCAGTTTGGAGGGAAGTGCATGGTTGGTTTTGAAGGTGTTCGGCAAATATCTCTGGCTTGTCTCTCTTTCTATCGCAATCTTGTGTTGGTTTTTGTGCAGCTGCTTTCGTTTTCTGGCTGGAAAAACAAAGAGTCAAAGTTTTCGCCTAAATCTGGATTACGCAAAATCAGATAGAACATTAGTGAAGACCATTTTACTAATGTTGGGCCTATACACAGTCGTCTTTGTTGGTTTGTATCAAAACGGAATGCTAAGCATTTTTCTGCATCCTCCCAGGCAATCTCAAATCAAGGATTTGGATGAAATGGTTAGACTAGTTGAAAATAAGCAAGTGCAGGTACACACACAGTTTTACGCTTTTAAAAAGTTGTCCATCTTTTAAAAAGTCAATAGTTTCAGATGGTTTTTCCAGATAATGGCAATTTTGCTGAAACAGTAGTGGAAAGAGCGCAAAGTTACCTATTGAAGAAACTTCGGCTCGCCTTAACGAAAAATCCGAGGTTGTATATGGCAGATTTATTTGGTCAAAACTGGTATCAAGCTGACCGTACTGTCTACAACAAATTTATAATGTCCGGAAAGTACGTGTTTTGTGGCTATTCCGATTTTGCAGCGCGAGCTTGCGACAGTTCCGGACAAATTCCTGACCCCTACTTTTCCTCTGCTATTTTTCCGACTGGTTTTATAACTAGGAAAAGTAGCCGATTTGGCAAGCTACTCAACCGAGCAATTAGCGAAAAAATGAATAGTATTCAGAATATTCTGGAACGTTATGAACGTCGGAATAAGAATTTACAGTCGAAAATGTGTCCTGAATTAACTGGTTCTGTACGGCCTTTGTCGTTTTATTCTCTTTTTGGTGTTTTTGCTTTGTTTACCCTATCGGCCACTGTTTCAGTAGTTCTCTTTTGTACGGAAGTTTTTGTTTTCAGAAAAAATAACAAGATTAGTGACGTAACTGTGCATTGTGATTATGGAGTTATAAAGCTGTACTCTAATTATAAACTCGTATTTACTCGCAAAATATGTGTTTGTGAATTGTGTTTGACTGAATATTTGAATTTTAATTCATATCATGAATAAAGTGATTAATCAGAAACAAACAAACAAACAAACAAAACAAAAAACAAAACAAACACACAAAGAAACAAACACCAACCAATCAATCAACCAACCAAAAAAATGACCGACCAACCAGACAACACAACATAAATAAATCCGTGTATTTATTGAGCATCAGACCAGTACAGCTAAAAAGTAAAACAAGAGAGAAAAACGGAGTCACACATCAGTTTAGAAATTTACATAAAGCGGTACATTAATTGAACTGAACCTTGTAGACGTCTAAGGGGGCAGGGGGGTGTCATGTGGTCGAGCAGTCTTTTGTTGTGTACTTGAAGATTGAGTATTTAAGGATGCAATCAATTCCACTGCGTTTCCGGATCCTGCAGAAGTTGTGCCGGTATTGCCGCGAGAGTAAGGGTCGATAGCTTCTAACTGAATAACTGTCCGTGAAGAATCTTGCCCCATCGATGACATGTTGGAGTCTGGAGGTGTCTTGGCTTCCACCAACACATCTCTCTTCTGCTTCTTAGTCTTCCTCTTCTTCCCCATCCAACCAAACAAACGACACATCTCTGTTGAGGTTAGTGGCACATAAAACAATATCACAATAAGAATATCAAATGCAAATTTGTGACTATTTTCAATGTATACGTCCTTCTCCCTATTGTACAGTTTGCTGGATATGCTTCGTTGTATGCTAATATTATTGCATTGGTATGCACACCATTTTATTCAGTTCAGGGTGAATGAAAACCATTTCTTAAACTTAGTCTGATTTTTTGGTTGCCAAAGTAATTGCTTGTTACTGGACAAACTTATGTAAACGCGGCCGCTACTCTCTCATTTCATTCTTCACAAAACCGGAAAATATTCTGCACTTTTTTGCAAACTAGGACTGAAAATTGGCACCCATAGAATTATCCTGACAAAAGTGCAGACAATCTGCAGTTTTAATGCAGACTTTGTCTTCAGTTCAAAAGTGCAGACATTTCTGCGCTTTTTTCACTCTTCACTTTTCTGCAGACATACTGTGCACTTTATGGGAGATTTTCTCTTCGTTTATTTTCAGATTAATCTTCACGTTATAATAGACACATATTTTTCTGAAATATCACAAAGAAAAGAAACATCAATCATCATCAGTCAAACACAGAAATACAAAGTGCACTCACTGTCTTTTGCGAATACATAAAGTAAACAGAACATGGCAGCTTTTTGGACTTTGAAGAGGTTGATTCGGAATGATTGACTTGTCCGATTTGAGAGAGTCGATCCCATCTGAGAAGAAGCATCAACGTTCAGTTTCGATTTTCTGCTAGCTTTCGATTCAGCCTGCTTGTTCTATCACGCTCTCTTCTCCTAAACACGTAGCTTTATATCACATCCCTATTCAGAGAATTTTTAATTTCGGTTCTTTGCGTACCTTACAAGTAGGAGACATTCCGTTCTGTAGTTAGCTGTGCTTTAGCCATCGTTCATGCGATGCGTCGCTTATCAGGTAACCTGTGCATGAGCACTGATGAGAAGGTTGCTCATCTAAAAAGCGATAAAGCAGTTTTAGATTAACGCACTATAAAGATAATCCTTACCTCTTTCCAGATCGTTGCAATGAAAAACCATCAAACATGTGTCCATTCCGCACAAAACTTAGAATTTTCAGATGGGTTTCACAGAAAATAACATGAATTGTGTATCGGACCTTGTTGTATTTTTCTTAGTTTCTTTTTGGCTCCCCACGATTTTTTAAAAATATTTTTGGGGAGCCGAAGCTCCTTTGCAACCGTACACTGTTGCCAGGCCCGAAGGCACAGATAAGACGTGGCCACGTTCGTAGCCGGTAATATTTTACTAGCTCAGACGGCGCAACAATGCCAACTGGCAGTGACACTGGCGCTCCGCACGATTTGAATTTGAATAGTGCAAAGTATATTCAAAAATGTGCAGAGTTGTCTGCATTCTCGTCCCTGCAGAAATCCATCTGCGAATAACTGCAGAATAAATTGCATTTTAGCGTAGATATTTTTGTGCAGAGTACTCTACAGTTTCAAAAGTGAAGAGTGAAATGAGAGAGTAGACAACAACTTGATCACCAACGTCATACAGTTAGGGATGGGCAGGTAAATTAATTTTCGTAACGCGTAACGTAAATTAAGCGCCGATTTTTAATTTACGTTACGCTTAACAATTACCGTAATTAAAAAAATCCGGATACGGAAATTAAACGAATACGAAAATTAAAATTTAGCAATACGTAAATTAATTTCCGTACGTGAATTAATTTACGTTCCTAGCGTAAAACAGATTTTTCTGTAGAATCCTGAGCCCACCGCATTGTTTTGTTGTATAATAGGCGTATTTTTGGTTACTACTGA
This sequence comes from Sabatieria punctata, assembly GCA_030248155.1. Classification (NCBI taxonomy): domain Eukaryota; kingdom Metazoa; phylum Nematoda; class Chromadorea; order Araeolaimida; family Comesomatidae; genus Sabatieria; species Sabatieria punctata. Next base: position 182,495 of record JASANB010003364.1, read on the forward strand.
AACTTAAATGCAACTTTTAAGGTTAATTTTTCGAAAATTTTTCGCCCTTGTCGCACAGAAGCCCAATCCCACTCTTCGAACTGCTAAACCGGTTAATTTCGGTCAATTTCACGGTCGAAATATCTTCTAGATACGTTTTTGAAGGCTTGAATTTGTCAATATGTTATCTCCCTGTATAAGAAAATAGGCAGAAAAGCCAGGCAACTATAAATTCATGTGTAGGTGTTGTACTACTGTTGGAAAGTTCAGGGTTGAAAAATAGGTTCAGGTTCAAGTCAAACCCAACATCGAAATTTCAGGTTCAAGTCCATCTTCTAAAAAACCTGGACAATAGGTTCAGGTTCAAGTCCACCGATATCTCCAAAAACTGTAGATATTTTGCGCTGCTTGCAACTTTTCTGAGCTATAAGCCTTTCTACTGGCAGAAAAACATACATCAGACTTTACAGGGCAGTGTACTTTCGTTTTCTGACAGTTTCAGTTTGAAAATAGGTATAAAAACATGAAATCTTTAAAATTTTGTGCAATCCAACCGAAAATTTTACATAGTTTGCCTAAAAATTGCAGTTGAAATTTGAACCTGTTGAGAAAGTCCAATAAAACAGAACAGGTTCAACTCCGGCTGAAATAAAATAGGTTAAGGTTCAGGTTAAAGTCCACAAATTTCAGGTTAAAAACCTATTAATAGATCCAGGTCCAATCGAACAAACACAGAATTAAAATTTGCATTGCATACAGTTCATTTTATAATTTTTTCCGCGATATTCGATTGCTACTACCTACTAGCAATTTTTGAAGAAAAACGAAAATTAATTTACGTTTGGCTGGAATCTTATTCGTTACGACGTTACGGAAATTAATTTACGTAACGCGTTACAGCAAGAAATTGGCCGTCTTAATTTCCGTAACACGTTACGATTACGGAAATTAAAATCTGGTAAAACAGAAATAACGTGTACGTAAATTACCGATTTTAATTTACGTTGCCCATCCCTACATACAGTACATCCATTTCTCTAAACTCCGCCCCAACCAAAACAAAACCACTCCCAATACACACAATATATACATGTATTATTGAAGACCAGACCAGTAGGCAGAAAAACATCAATACAGCTAACAGACTAATAGAGAAATACAGAGTCACATAGAATTGATTAATTTGCATAAAGCGGTAGACTAGTCGAAAGTAGAACTATAAGACGATGTAGACGACTCAAGGGCCGAACCGGAAACCTCATCAAATTTGGGGAAGCCAGCAGTTCTTGGTAGGGAGGTTGAAGATTGAGTGGTGCTTAAGGTAGGAAGGTCGGGTTCAATACCAGTGGGCGGAACTTGAATGGTGCCATCTGCTTTATAAGAGCTGGTTGTGGCGTGTTGTGAATCGGGGTTGATGGTGTCCATTTGAATAACGGTCTTTGAAGAGTTGTTGGAAGACATGGTAATTTCGGATCGGGGCGGCGTCTCAGCGGCTATGAGCTCACGTTTCTTCTGCTTTTTCTCCTTCTTTTGCTTCCTCCATCGACAAAAACACAAACAACACATCGCCACCCAGGTTAGTACAACACACCAATATCACAAAATGAAAATTTTTTGTTACTGTACTTTTCATGTGCCAGTGCTGAACATACCTTCATGAATTACATAGATCTAAAAATAGCCAAAGGTCGTTAAACTCAACAAACCAAACAAACAAACAATATGACCGACCGACCGACCGACCGACCGACCGACCGACCGACCGACCGACCGACCGACCGACCGACCGACCGACCGACCGACCGACCGACCGACCGACCGACCGACCGACCGACCGACCGACCGACCGACCGACCGACCGAACGATCAAGCGTGAATTCAAATTTTAAGTGCTCTACAGACATCACTGTCTCTTAAGAAATGAGTGTATAGTCTGCGACATAACAAGGCACCCCAGGGACTCCATTTGCTAGCCTCAATTTGCCGGCTCGCCTAATCAAGGCAGACTGTTTTTGGCTGGTCGAGCAGCGCCGCGACTAATTGCCTATTTGAGTGCGAGGCGGCATAGCATCCGGGTTGCCTGTAGCAGAATGGGAAATAAACAGACCTGTCAGATGTTGGATGGAGCTCAACTGACCGGAAAAGAGAGGAAATTGGTCAGAAGGAACTGGAAAAAATTGATTCGCAATCAACCGGACTTGATTGTGAGAGCTTGGATGCGTGCCGCTGACTCCAACTCAGGAATTAGAGTGAGTTTTGTATGAGTGGAGGAAGAGAACCTTTTTGTGGGGTTGTTTGTTTGTTTGTTTGCTTTGATATTGTTGGTGTTTCGTTCGTTCGTTCGTTTGTTTGTTTGTTTGTTTGTTTGAAACTGTTCTATTCAGGACATGTTTGGCCTAGCAGAAGGAGAAAACTATCAGGAGAATCAGAAATTCCAAACTCAAACCGAATCGATCACGAAATTTTTCGACAGTCTCATCACCGAATGCAATCTACAGGAGGCTCAAATCCGAGTTGCCTGCTTTCACTTGGGCAGAAGACACAGCAACTTTGTTGCGGCCGGCTTTCAAGCTATCTACTGGAATATTTTTGCGGTAAAGCAGCAAAACTGACTCATTTTTGCTCAAAACTTTTTTCAATAGGAGTCTTTGAATTGGTCACTGCAAAACGCCACATTTGGCGTATCAGAAAAGAAAAGAAATCGGCTGTTGTTAGCCTGGCAAAAGCTTATTAAAAGCATAGTGGAGTATACAAAGCAAGGCTATATTGACGGCTACTTTGTGAGGAAAGCCTCCAATTGTCAACTTGCTGAACGTGTCGAATTTGATTGACAGAAACTTATTTTTTTGCTTGGTGGTATGGATGCTTCCTGTTCCTGGTGTTAAAGACTGTTTGAGCTACATAAATTATGCGAGCTTACAGTATCAAATGTATACATGCACAGTATTATCCGAACATACTACGGTCTGCATTCTAAGTTTTTTAAAAACTGTGAAAATCTGAGGGCACAATTTAATTGTAATTGAATTGAAATTCAAAATCCACAATTTTTACATAAGTACATCCGTTTTTTTAAATACAGTTCTTTAATCTGAAATTGCAGCAAAATGTCAAACCGTCAGTCTTACTAAACAATGTAGTGCAGTTTGAATTTGGCGCCAAAACGTTTGACGCACTGTAGCCTTGGCCAAAATCAATAACTGGGGCGAGGAGCGGCCAACTGGCGTGAAGCAGCGTGGCGCAGTGGTAGCGCGTTGGGCCTCCCCAGTCCAGAGGTCAGTGGATCGAAACCACTCGCTGCTGAATGTTTTTCGTAAGCAAACACACCGAGATCAAAGCTAGTACTGTATTAACATTGACACCATAATGTATTGACGTCTTTCTTTGACGGTTACGGTAATCCATTTTGGGGACTGGCTCCAAGAAGAAAAACTTGCCCAAGAAAACTATTTCAACCCGCCTCCGGCCCATGTATGAGTGGAAGTAGAAAAAATTCGATAATTCTAAAGTCCATTGTCAAAAAAGAGCGGACTGGCGGTTTTTTGCGAATAACTCCTTATGGGTGCATCGGAGCGCTTTTTGCCTCATAACCAAAGTTGTAGAGTGGCTCGAGCTCGGTACTCTGGTGCAACCTAATCTGCGCAACGCGCAATGGTAATGCTAATCTGCGCAACGGAAAAAAATCAGCTTTTCCTGTAGTTGGGATGAACGCGAGTTTTTCAGTGAATTATAATCTACAGACCTCGGAGATTTCAAAAATGTATTCGTATGTCTTCTAGGTGGAACGGTTCCAGAGTTAAACACCATCAAAGTTGGCCGAAAATGCTAAAAATGGCCATTTTTGGCGATTTTCAGATTTCTGGGGGGGATTGGAATAACTCTAGACCAACTCAGCCGATCAGGCTGAAATTCACATATATGGTGTAAAATTTAGTTTTACGTCGATTGAGACACATAAGAACCCTGAATAATTGACCCTGATACCGTAATCCCGATTTTTTCAACTTTAGGTCATTTGATTTTTTCTCTGGTTGCATGTAGTAGTTTAAGCCCTCCACTGCCTCCACTGTGGTTAAAAATGTACTTTGCAGTGTTTTGAATCGATTTCAGTCCATTCTGAAGCCATTCGGATACTGTAGTGTGTGGTCCTGGCACGAAAATAACTTTTTGTCAATTTACATTGTTCCTGCGGCAAAGAAATGACCTATAGAGTAGGCACTAAGGGTTTTGATGGTCAGGGAATCCATTGCTGACATAACTATAATCACTGGAATACTGTATTTTGAGGTCCCAACACGAAAATTTTTATTTTGCGTTTACGCATGCCTGGAGAAAGGAAATGCTCTATAGAGTAGGCAATAAAGGTTTTCAGGGGTGGGGAATCTATTTCTGACATAACCATCATCGCTGGGTTACTGTATTTTGAGGTCCCGACGAGAAAATTGTTATTTTTTGCTATTTGGGTGTTCGTGTTGCAGGAGAAAGCTGGGTATAGTAGGTAATCAAACTTATGAGTTTGTATATTCATTCCAGGACCACAATATACAGTAATCCAGTAACATACGCTATGCCCTGAATGAATTCGTTGATGCTGAAAACCCTTAGTGCTTGTCAAGTCATCGTTTCCTTGCAACAGAAACACCCAAATAGCAAAAAAATACAATTTTCTCGTTGGGACCTCAAAATACAGTAACCCAGCGATGATGGTTATGTCAGAAATAGATTCCTCACCCCTGAAAACCTTTATTGCCTACTCTATAGAGCATTTCCTTTCACTAGGCATGCATAAACGCAAAATAACAATTTTCGTGTTGGGACCTCAAAATACAGTATTCCACTGATTATAGTTATGCCAGCAATGGATTCCCTGACCATGAAAACCCTTAGTGCCTACTCTATAGGTCATTTCTTTGCCGCAGGAACAATGTAAATTGACAAAAAGTTATTTTCGTGCCAGGACCACATACTACAGTACCCGAATGGCTTCAGAAAGGCCTGAAATCGATTCAAAACACTGTAAAGTACATTTTTAACCACAGTCGAGGGCTCAAACTACTACATACAACCAGAGAAAAAATCAAATGACCTAAAGTTGAAAAAATCGGGATTACGGTATCAGGGTCAATTATTCAGGGTTCTTATGTGTCTCAATCGACGTAAAACTAAATTTTACACCATATATGTGAATTTCAGCCTGATCGGCTGAGTTGGTCTAGAGTTATTCCAATCCCCCCCCAGAAATCTGAAAATCGCCAAAAATGGCCATTTTTAGCATTTTCGGCCAACTTTGATGGTGTATAACTCTGGAACCGTTCCACCTAGAAGAAATACGAATACATTTTTGAAATCCCCGAGGTCTGTAGATTATAATTCACTGAAAAACTCGCGTTCATCCCAACTACAGGAAAAGCTGATTTTTTTCCGTTGCGCAGATTAGCATTACCACTGCGCGTTGCGCAGATTAGGTTGCACCAGAGTACCGAGCTCGAGCCACTCTACAACTTTGGTTATGAGGCAAAAAGCGCTGCGATGCACCCATAAGGAGTTATTCGCAAAAAACCGCCAGTCCGCTCTTTTTTGACATGCACTTTAGTCTAGATGAGGTCCACAGTATGTAAGGTTCCCGAAGTGCACGTTCTGTTTCTCCTAATTTAGCTCTAATCATCTCTCCAAATCAGTTTCTTAACATTCACCTGTTGCTCTTTAATTTTCTCCTAGGCAACCTATGGGCTGAGAAGCAAACCCCTTACTTTGCGTGCGGCCGACAAAACCAAAGTGTCTCCTTAAGAGCCATGTCCCAGTTCCACTGGTTGGTTAACACCCTGCTGGTGTGCTACCTAGGTTCCATTCCTTTCCATGTCATAGTAATCGTAACGCTAATTCGAAAAGCCAACGACTTTGGGCAGCCATTTTTTCGACTGTTACTGTCTCTCTCACTAAATGACGTCATCTTCTGTGTCGTAACGCCAATCTTCACTGTGTGGCTGTTGAGCTGGGGGGCCTGGTGGAAGCTGCCGGTGTTATCAGCTTGTGTCAGTGCAGCTTACACCTCCAGCTTGTACATTGGAAGTTCGGTAGCTGTCACGGCCATAGCTATAAACCGGTTCGTGTTTCTGGTTTACCCTATGGAAGCCCAAGTGGTAAGTTGTTGGCCGATGCAAAATACATACAGTGTTGGCCAAAAAAAACCGCCTTGCCGTTTTTCGAATAAATTCAAATGGCCGCCATTCCGTCAATTTTAAACCGAATGAAAAGTTTTTTGGCTCAATTATAACTAAATTAGTTGTAAACAGTTAATTTTGGCTAAGTCAAGTCCTAACCTGCGAGCTCAGCTTCCTAGCCCAACCGGTTAAAATCTGGCGGATTATTATTACTTTCAGTCAAGGTAAAAAAATTAGCAGCGTAAAAAATGAGGGTCTTAACTTAGCCCTTTAACAGAGAGCAGGGTTATACGCAGTAGTGGGGTCGTGAATTACAATCGCCTCAACTAAGGGAACACAATCAACACCTAAATTAGGCCATACAGCCGTGCTTTATGTTCAGGGAGTGCAACCCTCATTTTTGACTCTCTGAAAAGACTTTTGGCAAAATTTGCGTGGCATAGAGCCGATAAAAGGTTCAGACCTTCAAATTTATGTTCAAATTTGATGTCTGAAAATTCAGGTCAGTTCATTTCGGAAGGGCATACCTTCAGACTACAGAAGGCTAGCAGGTTAGGACTTGGCGAGAACAAACTTTTGACAAATTATATTAATCGTGCCAAAAAATATTTTCATTCAGCTGAAAATTGATGGAATGGCGGCTTTGGAATTCGGAAAACAGGAAAAAAGGCCAGGTGGTCTTTTCTTTCTGGCCAACACTGTATAAATAAGGTCAACTGCATAAAGGCGCACGGGGTTTAAGGGTAGCTAGCTAGAATAAATAACACCAAGAATACTCCACTCGGCCGTAGGCAGTTAAGGGACCATGCGCTGCAACATAATCGCGCCTAATGTCTAACCAGTGTCTGCTACCTCCTCTACAGCTTTAGTACAGTGTAGTTGGCGTTGACGATAAAACAGAATAAAATTCCCGTTTACTCTGCCATGCAGTGGTAACGTTGCAGAGAGAGAGTATGCCTACGCTGAACTGATGAGTTAAACTTATACAAAAGCCTGCTGAGTTTAGTTCTCTACAAAACCAACAATGAACGGCAAAATCAAAACGACAAGAAATCAGTTTTTCGGCAGGGATAACTCCAGTGTTGTGCCTAGCTCAAATTTCTAAAACTCGGTAAGTATTCAGTAAGTAAATCCAGATTTTTTGAAATTCGGTAAGTACGAGTAAGTACTGGGTTTTTCAAACAAAACCCGGTAAGTACTCGGTAAACAATTCAGTAAACTCGGTAAAAACTTCAACATTAAAAAATATGTTACAATTTATCTGAAACTCTTTCCTGATATAGCTTTAGCTACTAAAATTTTTAATCGTGTTTTGCGCCATTTCACATTATTTATGGTACTAATTAGCATGGTTGGAACGCCTTAAAATATGCACACAATACATAGTGACCAGAGGCTCTAGTATCTAACTTTATATGAAAAAATTGGTACGTGAAAAGTTGTTCTAATTTCCTCACAGACCGAAGCAAAAAATGTCAATCAAAATATAGCTAGTAGACATACATGTAGCTCCTAATAGTCTTCGAGTCTGTTTATTCTAGCAATTCTACCGCGCAAACAAAGTTGGGATTATACATACAAGCCGTGAAAATCGCGAAAATATTGGCAAAATAGTGGTTTTTGTTGTGAGCAGATAGGTAATGAAAGAAAAACTACAAATTATTTTCTACACACATGCGACGAGCTACCTATTGAAGAAGCTTTACTCAGTAAACAACTCAGTAAATTACCGAGTACTGAGTTTACCGAATTTTTTTCTAATTGAGTAATTCAAAATTTAAACTCGGTATTCAGTAAGTAAAATTAAGAAAAATTTTTACCGGTAAGTAAAAGTACTTACTGTAATTCAAAATAACTAAGTACCGAGTAACTTTTACTCAGTAAATTTACTGGGAACAACACTGGATAACTCCTTCGCGACTAGCGCTAAATTCCCAGTGAATCTTGATTCCCATACAATTCCAAGATGACTCATTGGGAATTTGCTAGGATTCTCGCCCCTTTTTATGTGGGCCCGAATTCTAGCTGATTCCCAAACAGAGGTTGGGAATTCTGCAAATTCGCGACCGTCCAGCTCTTTAAAATTCGCTGATGACTCCGAATTTGCAGTTTCTCCCGGACTCGCTCTGACGTGTTCTCAAGCAAAACTTGGGATTTTAACAGTTGAGGGGCTAATGAGTTCCCAAGCTCCAAAATTCCCAACAAATTCGCGAAAAGCGAACTATACGCCAGGCCTGCGAATAAAGGCATATTTCATCATCATTGATTTTTTTGCCTTAGGAATTCATAGGATTCCCAAATTCCCAAATGTACTCCTTAGGGAGTTGATCATTTTGGGGGTAGCATAGATTTTCGTGCCAAGGCGGTTCCGTTCGCGCCTGACTTGGCGCGATTATGTTGCAGCGCATGGTCCCTCAACTGACTACGGCCGAACCGCCGAGTAGAAGATGCTTGGTGTTATTTATCCTTAATTGTCATTGCCAACCGAGATCGGGCAGACATGTATAGTGGGGGTCAGCAGAATCGGTCGATATGGTGTGCGTTGGACATCCCTATGGCCCCAAAGTAAAACCCTAAAACAGTTCCGCCCAACTCCCTCTGGGTACCCAGCAATGGCCATCCATGGTTCTCTATGATGAAGGCCATTTTCCATAGTAAAACTTCAAAACACCCCTCACGGAAATGACCTTTTCTCTGGGGGGCGAGCAAACTCAGACTCGTGCTATGCAGCGTTCGAAAGCTCACATCATGGGCTTTCAGAATCTGTAATAAAATTTATGGCGTTTTTTGTTGTTTCAAAAATAATCGATCGCGAAATATCCATTAATCACGATTTTATCAGTTTTCAGCAGCCAAATAAAATGGTTTGGCATGAAAATTTGTTGAGCATACTAGGTTTTCTTTCACGGCAAATTCAATGGCGTGATCCATTTGTGCATAGGACCATGTGATCAATCGATAGCCAGCAATGGCCATCCATGGTTCTCTCTGATGAGGGCCATTTTCCGTAGTAAAACTCCAAAACACCCCCACGGAAATGACCTTTTCTCTGGGGGGCGAGCAAACTCAGACCCGGGCTATGCAGCGTTCGAAAGCTCACATCATGGGCTTTCAGAATCTGCAATAAAATTTATGGCGTTTTTTGTTGTTTCAAAAATAATCGATCGCGAAATATCCAATAATCACGATTTTATCAGTTTTCAGCAGCCAAATAAAATGGTTTGGCATGAAAATTTGTTGAGCATACTAGGTTTTCTGACATGGCAAATTCAATGGCATGATCCACTTGTGCATAGGACCATGTGATCAATCGATAGCCAGTAATGGCCATCCATGGTTCTCTCTGATGAGGGCCATTTTCCGTAGTAAAACTCCGAAACACCCCCCACGGAAATGAACGCTTCTCTGGGGGGGCGAGCAAACTCAGACTCGTGCTATGCAGCGTTCGAAAGCTCACATCATGGGCTTTCAGAATCTGTAATAAAATTTATGGCGTTTTTTGTTGTTTCAAAAATAATCGATCGCGAAATATCCATTAATCACGATTTTATCAGTTTTCAGCAGCCAAATAAAATGGTTTGGCATGAAAATTTGTTGAGCATACTAGGTTTTCTGACGCGGCAAATTCAATGGCGTGATCCATTTGTGCATAGGACCATGTGATCAATCGATAGCCAGCAATGGCCATCCATGGTTCTCTCTGATGAGGGCCATTTTCCGTAGTAAAACTCCAAAACACCCCCACGGAAATGACCTTTTCTCTGGGGGGCGAGCAAACTCAGACCCGGGCTATGCAGCGTTCGAAAGCTCACATCATGGGCTTTCAGAATCTGCAATAAAATTTATGGCGTTTTTTGTTGTTTCAAAAATAATCGATCGCGAAATATCCAATAATCACGATTTTATCAGTTTTCAGCAGCCAAATAAAATGGTTTGGCATGAAAATTTGTTGAGCATACTAGGTTTTCTGACATGGCAAATTCAATGGCATGATCCACTTGTGCATAGGACCATGTGATCAATCGATAGCCAGTAATGGCCATCCATGGTTCTCTCTGATGAGGGCCATTTTCCGTAGTAAAACTCCGAAACACCCCCCACGGAAATGAACGCTTCTCTGGGGGGGCGAGCAAACTCAGACCCGTGCTATGCAGCGTTCGAAAGCTCACATCATGGGCTTTCAGAATCTGTAATAAAATTTATGGCGTTTTTTGTTGTTTCAAAAATAATCGATCGCGAAATATCCAATAATCACGATTTTATCAGTTTTCAGCAGCCAAATAAAATGGTTTGGCATGAAAATTTGTTGAGCATACTAGGTTTTCTGACGCGGCAAATTCAATGGCGTGATCCATTTGTGCATAGGACCATGTGATCAATCGATAGCCAGCAATGGCCATCCATGGTTCTCTCTGATGAGGGGCATTTTCTGTAGTAAAACTCCAAAACACCCCCCACGGAAATGACCTTTTCTCTGGGGGGGAGGCGAGCAAACTCAGAACCGTGCTATGCAGCGTTCAAAAGCTCACATCATGGGCTCTCAGAATTTGCAATAAAATTTATGGCGTTTTTTGTTGTTTCAAAAATTATTTTTTTATTAATCGATCGATTATTTTTGAAACAACAAAAAACGCCATAAATTTTATTGCAGATTCTGAAAGCCCATGATGTGAGCTTTCGAACGCTGCATAGCACGGGTCTGAGTTTGCTCGCCCCCCAAAGAAAAGGTCATTTCCGTGGGGGGTGTTTTGGAGTTTTACTATGGAAAATGGCCTTCATCATAGAGAACCATGGATGGCCATTGCTGGGTACCCAGAGGGAGTTGGGCGGAACTGTTTTAGGGTTTTACTTTGGGGCCATAGGGACTTCCAACGCACACCATATCGGCCGATTCCGCCGACCCCCCACTATACATGTCTGCCTGATGGCCGCCCGATCTCGGTTGACAATGACAATTAATGTTAGGATTATGCTATAAACACCACCCGCTGCCGCAGTGGGTGGAGGTGCGTTTCATGTTATGACATTTGAGATCTGGAAGCAACGTCACACAATCATTTGCGTCGTTGTTCAGTGGGTATCCACCACCGCGATGGCAGCAAGTTATCTGCTTCCGTCCGGAAGGGTGACCAACGTTGGCCAGAAATTTAAAACAACATACAAATCATTCAGGTCGTGCACAATACCACTCAAGAGTTCGAGTTTGCGCCAACCTACCAGGCACTGCAACCTCTGTCGGCTGTCAGTCTTGCACAGTTGACGGTGATGCTTTGGTCTGTCGGTCTGTCCTGGCCCATCATCGTCATTTTGTACGCAGTGACCATCTACAAGTCCTACAAAATGCAGGCTGCCAATGCTGTGGGGCTGGCAGCTGGGAAAGGCAAGAAGAAGAAAATCAACATCAACTGGGAGGAGTACATCTCGCAGATAAAAATGGCAGTACAGGTTGGTTGGATCTGTTAGCTTTTAGCTAACGAGAATGGGTTTATGTGCCCCACACTTGGTGTAGTGGTTTAGGCCTTCTATCTAACTGTTCATCATAGAATTAGGGCCCGACCGGATATCCGGATCCGGATCCGGATCCGGCCGGATATGGCCGGATATTACCTGCCGGATATGCCGGATATCAGTCACAGATGAGAAAACATGATTTTTTACGTATTTTGAACATAAATATTGCATTCGACCGAATGCTTGTTAGAAATTTCTTGAGGCGATTGTAATCCATGACCCCAGTAGTTCGTATAACCCTGATTTCTGTGCAAAGGATGACACCCTCATTTTTGACAATGCTAATTTTTCACCTTGACTGAAAGTAAAAATTTAACCGGTTTTGTGAGAAAGCTGAGCTCTTCAGGTTCTTAAGTCCATATAAAGATTGGTTAAATTGCAAAATTTGGCAAAGATCCGATGAAGGGTTCTTGAAATATTTACGTTAAAAATTGGCATCTGAAAATTCGGGTCAGTTCATTTCGGAAGGGGATAACTCCAAGCTACAGAAGGCGAGCAGGCTAGGACTTGGCCAAAACAAACTCAACAAAAATACATTAATAATACTAATGTGATACAATGAACATCACAAAACAGCCAAGCAGACTGGATTTCTATGTTTAGGATAGTCGCCTTGTTTTTGCTAATTTTTCATTTAATTAAAAAAAAAATTTAAATAAAAAACGAACTATTATTGAGGCAAGTTTATACTGTAAATCTGTACTTTACAGAGATCAAAGCGTCTCTTTTCAGTTGCAGAATGGAGATGACTTGAGACTCTAAACTCAACTCGCAAAGAATGGAAATCTCAACTGAGATTTTTCAAATTCATAATTTTTTAGTTTGTAAAACTAGGACAGGTCTACCAAAAGGTCGACTAAGTACACCACATTAGAGAGAACAAATTTGAACATGCAAACAATAATTTAGCCAAAAGTCTGTGATGTCAACCATTATATGTCATGTCAATCATAAAAATGAAACGGTAAAACCGAAAACGCGCATTAAAGGGAGACCGCTGGCGCGGCAACCTCGATTTAGCCAAAAATCTGTAATGTCAACCATTTCTTTATCTAAAAATTACGAAATGAGCTGAACTTTCATGCCAAACTGTGTTTCCCCTTCTGTTTTTTTTTCAGATGAGGTCTGTATCTGTAAAATAGGTATGCCTAATAAATGCTAAAGGTTGCATAGACATTCCGACCAAACTCGAAAATGCTTGGAAAGCGTCCAGTTATAAATTTCTAGCCGCGGTGATAAAATATGCAAATATGCAAAAAATATGTACATATCTCATTTTTGCATGGATATGATATATGCAATATCACATGCATCGCAAAAAACCCGATATTATCCAACCATAGTTTGAACTACAATTATTAGATGTTGTTTTGAATCAACTGTTATAGAACAAAGAAATGTATATATGTGGTTTATTGCATTCTAAAAAGTTTTTAAGTTGATCAATGATATCCGGCATATCCGGATCCGGATCCGGCCGGATATGGGCGTATCCGGATCCGGATCCGGTAGAAATTTGTATCCGGTCGGGCCCTACATAGAATTCCGTGTGTATTGTTAGTAAACTCTCTTCAATACGTACAGGCACACCAACCAAACTAGCATTTTCAAAAGTGAGATCAACCCGGCCCATGTCAGTGAGGGAACAAACCCGCAGACCCCTGTTAATACCTCTGTATGGATGGAAGCAATTTCAGGGCATACTTCTAGCAGTGGGCATGATTGGGTTCAGTGTTACGATGAACATCGTCATTTTCGGAGGCAGCTGGTTGGGTCCGTTGAATGCCTTCTTTTTCGGCTACAACTTCTTCGCCAGTCCGCTGGTGGCTCTGCTCTGTGGTCAATCTCTGCGAGACGCCGCACTCAAGATGCTCGGTTTAGAAAAGACAGCTCAGCACGGTCCGATGTTTGTGAAAGCACAAAAACCTACTAGCTGAGCTGCGGGGTTTTATTACTTGGTTCAGTTAGTCGTTTGTCTCTGTGTTAATGTGCTTGTTTGGCTTGTTTGTTTGTCTAGTGTTAGCATTTGGCAAGGAATGTACAGGTTAGACAGACAGACAGATAGATAGAAAAACAGGTAAACTAAATTTTAAATGGATTGAATCGTAATGGTCATGTACATAGATAAAACTAGTGTTGTTATGACTATAGTCAAAGTCAAAGTCATAGTTAATACTTTTTGTGATATTGCAGTCAAACAGACAGGTAGTCAAAGTCAAAGTTTGACTACCTTGGTCACCATAAATACGCAGTCAAACGAAGATGAGGTAGTCAAACCGTTTGACTATGACTACAGTTTCTTATAAGCAGCGGCTTTTCAAGCATATTTTCCACATTTTTACGGTTCGCAACTAAATATTTTATAAATTCGTTTCATTTTTAGCTCTTTACAAGACAAACAACCCTTTTCTCTAAAACTGTGAACTGATAACAGGTGAAGGTGTCATCATACATGTAACAGGGGGTCTGCCCCCATCCGAGTTAGGCCAGACCCCTCGGATGGCGAACCCCTACCAAAAACGATTTTCCCGAGCCCCCTCCGATTTTGCTGGCAGATAATTTTTTGAGCAAATTTTAGCGATTTTTTTCGATTTCAGACAAAAAATGGTAAAATCGTCTGCAAAACAGGATTTTTTAGCTGTATCTCAGTCGAAATTAGCGATTTTTGGCGATTTTTAGCCAAACATCCCCCGCCGGCACCAGACCGACCAACCCCCATCCCATCCCCCTTCGGCGGATGACCTGTTATATATGTATGGGTTGTCAGTCAGCAAATCTCTGCTTGATGCTAGGCAAATTAAACAGTTTGGTCAGGGTGAAAATTATGACATACAGTACAATACCTCTTTTATGGAGCAAAGAAGAAGAAGAGAAAAATCAAAAACTACTTTGATTTTACACCAAACTAAACCGGGTATTTGCCTATTTTTGCGCTATCTTTCCGAAAGATGCTTTTTACATTGAAATTTTTTAAAATTAAACAATTCTGGGTTAATTTTTATCAGTTAACTATACTGTTTATTTCAAAGTAAACACTTTGTGCGCTCAGTCAAAGTAATTTTTGACTGACACTTGGTGACTGAAGTTTATAATTCGCTGAAAATGTTAAATTTGCTCTGTCTCGAAAAGTAGTCAAAGTAGTCAAACCTGTGGCCATGGTAGTCAAACGGTTTGACTACAATATAGTCAAATTTGACTACCTTGGTATTGTACTCAAACGAGTGGTAGTCATAGTCATAGTCAAACGGAAATTTTGGTATTGTAACAACACTAGATAAAACAGTTATCATTTTACACTTTCAAATGCCGTTCAAATGGCGTATTGGCATAGAATTTCACTTGGATCGTGTCTAAGCAAATTGACCAACCAATTCCATCTTTACATGTGAGATTCTCTTTTTACCGCTGCACTTAGGGAACTTTGTTCGTAATCGGGACGGTACTCCAATACTGTACCGCGCTAACTTTCATACGTGATATGTCGTGGAGTCTTCCCCAAAGGGTTATAATAGCTTTATCGGTGATGGAACGTGCAAAATGTGCAGTGTGGTTTGAGTGGGCCGAAAGACTGTGATGGTGAAGAGCATACATGTTACGGGGGGTCTAGGGGGGTCTGCCCCCACCCGACTTAGGCCAGACCCCCCCGGATGGGAAACCCCCCCCCCCCCGAGATGAATTTGCCGACGCCCCTGTCGTGTGAGTGCGTACGTATTGTAGTTGTGCTAGCACGTTTCAGGTGTGATTGGGTATTCGCATGCAGTGGTGATTTACCTTGGCTGTCACCCCTGCGTTGTAATAGACCTTAGCCGTAACTGGCAGGTCGGCCGACTGCGCTGCCCTGTCAGATTAGTTAGTCTGTGCATTAGTGTTCGCCGTGCCTACTACCCCGTTATTATTACTGTTGCCAGATAAAACCCCGGCCGGTCTTGCCGTCTTTGCTACACTACACTGTGCACCGTGCACTGCCGATCCACACACTCGCGCCTACAATCACTAGCCACCAACGTGTCAGCCCCTCCGATTTTTCTGGCAAGTAATTTTTGAGCAAATTTTTGCGATTTTTTACAATTTCAGACACAAAAATTTCCAAAATCGCCTGCGAAACAGCACTTTTTAGCTGTATTTCCGCCCAGATTAGCGATTTTTGACGATTTTTAGCCAATTTTTTCATATACGACACAACCTAACTCGGACAGTGCACATTTTGTTTATCTGATTTTAGCAGCTCCGTTAGTAAATCATCTCTAATCGTTTCTTGATAATCACCTGTTATCTCTATTTTCTCCTAGGCAACCTATGGGCTGAGAAGGAGACTCCTCACTTTGCGTGCGGCCGACAAAACCAAACTGTTTCCTTAAGAGCTATGTCCCAGTTCCACTGGCTGGTTAACACCCTACTGGCCTGCTACCTAGGTTCCATTCCTTTCCATGTCATAGTAATCGTAACGCTAATTCGAAAAGCCAAAGAATTCGAGCAGCCATTTTTTCGACTTTTACTGTCTCTCTCACTGAATGACATAATCTTCTGTGTCATAACGCCACTGTTTACTGTGTGGCTGTTGAGCTGGGGGGCCTGGTGGAAGCTGCCGGTGTTCTCTGCTTGTGTCAGTGCAGCTTACACCTCCAGCTTGTACATTGGAAGTTCCGTGGCCGTCACTGCTATAGCTATAAACCGGTTCGTGTTTCTGGTTTACCCGATGGAAGCCCAAGTGGTAAGTTGTTGATCTCCAGAAATACTCAGCGTAAAAAGTCAGGTGCATACAAACGGCAAGTGGTTTCAGATCTGGAAACCTCGTCACACTATAGTTTGCGCCGCCATTCAGTGGGCGTCCACGGCCGCAATGACAGCAAGTTACCTACTGCCATCGGGAAGAGTAACTAAAAATTGGCGCGAAATTTAAAATATATAAATTATTCAGGTCGCCTACAACACCACCCAGGAGTTCGAGTTTGCGCCAACCTACCAGGCATTGCATCCTCTGTCGGCCGTCACTCTGCTACAGGTGACTGTGATACTTTGGTCTGTCGGTCTGTCCTGGCCCATCATCGTCATTTTGTACGCAGTCACCATCTACAAGTCCTACAAAATGCAGGCTGCCAATGTTGTGGGACTGGCAGCTGGGAAGGGAAAGAAGAAGAAAATCAACATCAACTGGGAGGAGTACATCTCGCAGATAAAAATGGCAGTACAGGTTGGTGGTGTGACATGTTTTGGCTAAAATAGGTTGTTTGATATGCATTTGTAAAGATTGACTAAAATATTACGTAAATTTCAGGGAATACTTCTAGCAGTGGGTATGATTGGCTTCAGTGTTACGATGCACATCGCCCTTTTCGGAGGCACATGGTTGGGCCCGTTGAATGCCTTCTTTTTCGGTTATAACTTCTTCGCCAGTCCACTGGTGGCTCTGCTGTGTGGCAAATCTCTTCGAAATGCCGCAGTGAAGATGCTGGGTTTTCAGAAGACAACTCAGCAGGGTCCGATGTTTGTGAAAGCACATATCAGAAAAGCCTAGCTGATTGAAGCCTTTACTTTGTTCTTCGTTTGCTTATTTTAGTAATATCTGTTCTATTGCTGTCTTTGTTTGTTTCGTGGTTAGATTTTATGCGTATGTATGTATTCAACATTCTTAACTGTTTGCACTTCCTTTTATACATATTTAGATATGTACGTTTTCACTGACTAGGTACATTTTGTGACCCTACATGGCTATGAAAGAAGACTGTAAAGAGTAATCTTGACCCAGCCAAATTCGTTTCCTCCCTTTTTCTCAATTGTGTTTGTTTGAAGTGTCGGTCGGTCGGTCGGTCGGTCGGTCGATCGGTCGGTCGGTCGGAAACCCTTCCCAACGGCACCACGTGAGTTTTTGGTTAATCTGCGCCTCCTACCGATTGTGTCGTTGTGTTTACTTCCGCACTTCAGCGCCCGAGGCTGCTACTGTTACTGCAGGCAGCCCTATCCCCCGCCGGCGGACCAGTTTAACTGTTGGCATTGGCTTTAACCTCAGGCTGGTTTTAAGTTTAAGTGTAGGCTCAGACTTAAAGCTAGGACTAGGGAAACCAAGTTTTATCTCCAGTGTGGGGTTCAAGAGCCGAAAGTAGAGTGGGCGTAATGGGCCACTTTCAAAAAATGCAGTTCGTTCGTACCTTAGAGTTCGAAAGATATGGAGCAGCGACATGGCCTGACAAGCGGTTGGCGCGTGACTCATAGTAGGTGCCACTGGGTTGCGCTGTAGTCCGTTGCCGTGCCATTAACTACTCTACTATCTTGTTGTTGTTTGTGTCAATTTACTACAGTCAGGCACTTAAAGCGTTTATGGTACTGTATCATACAGTGTTAGTGATAAAAAAGACCACATCGGCTATTTTCAATTTTTTTTTCGAATTAGTTCAAATGGCTGCCATTATTCTATCAATTTTCAACCGAATCAAAAGGTTTTTGGAACGATTATTATTATTTGCTAAAGCAGGGTTTGATATTTTCCCCAAAAAACCTCGGCCTGTTTTGTTTTCAGCTTTTTTCCGGTTTTTTTCCTATAAATCGCGGAAAAAACTCCGGTCGAAGTTCTAAGTATCCTAGACTGGTTTTATGATTCCTAACGCTTTCTAGCGCCTTCCTCAGTCTTTTCAGACCAGAAATACACGTGTTACATAGATAGATATAAATCACAGGAACAGGCATGAAACAGTGTTTGACAGGTTCCATCAAAAACGCTATATGCAAATTTTCTTACAGCAGTTTGCATTTTTGTTTTATCATGCCAAATTTGGTCTTTTCTGTTTTTCTAACAGTTTTGAGTGAGTATGACCTAGTATACATCGCAAAAGTCCATTTTTTTTATAAAAAAATGACGTAAATTAGCTATTTTTAGCTTGAGTTTTTTCCGCGATTTATGTTTTTTCCGACCCTTAGGAAAAAAACCGGGTTTTTTTTCGGAAAAAACGGAAAAACACCGAAAAAAAACACACCTCACATCCCTGGTTAATAAAAGTTTGTTCTGACAACGGCCTAGCCTGTTAGCCTTCTGGTGCTATGAGTTATGCCCTATCCTAAATGAACTGACACGAATTTTCAGATGTTAACTTAGGCCATACATGTTATAGCGAGGTGTAGGGCAGCGAGTGTTTTTATTATACAAGCCGTACAGCAGGTTACACAGAGGCACGAGTGGGTAGTGAGAGATAAGGAAAGTAGGCCAGTCAGCTACAGTCTCAGTCGAAGAAAAGTGTAAAACGTAATATGCAAATAGGAGGAATAAACAGGAGCTCATACAATACAGACGATAAACAGCTTAAATTGCAGATAACGTACATACGTACTTTCAACACATGTCTCATGAACCCTTCACTGGATCTTTTCGAAATTTTGCAGGCTAACCAAACTATACACATGGACCAAAAACGTTTCAGCTGTAAGCTTTCTAGTTGATCAGATCCGATGTGCGGTCTACGATCTAGTACAACCGGTTAAAATTCTACGGATTTTTACTTTCAGTCAAAGTAAAAAATAAGCGTTGTCAAAAATGAGGGTGGCGGCCTCTGAACGTAATGCACAACTGCATGGCCTAATTCAGGTGTTCATTGTGTTGCCTTAGTTGAGGTGATCGATTGTAATCCCCCACTAGTATAGCCCTGCTTTCTGTGCAGTGTCGATAACACAATGCTAACTGTCAAAAATGACTGAAAGTAAAAATGAGCTAGATTTTAAAGGACAGGGCAGAAAAACTGTCTCCTTCACGGCTTAATGTCCATCTAAAGATCGGTTAACCTGCACAATTTGGGAAAGATCCGATGAAGGATTCATGAGATTTGGCCAAATCTGATGTCTGAAAATTCGGGCGTGTTAGTTTATTTCAGAAGGTCATTTCTGAAGGCCAGAGAAGGGTAATAAGAGGCTAGGACTTACTTGGCCAAAACAAACTTTTAACAAATGGTAATAATCATATAATAATAATGATGAAAAATGATTGTAAAGTAATATTATGGAATTTGAATTTCAATTAATTTACTATGGTCTATGTACATAAAAACTTGTCATTTATTTAGGAGGTGAGGTATTGATTTTGAGCTTGGTCTATCGTGGTAACAGCTAAGAAGAGGTGATCGCTCCATGTGTCTCGAACTCTATGTTAATTGAATTTGTTAGAAAAGGAAAGATAGAAAACTAAAAGGCTCGAGCTCGTCTACAAAGAAAGAGAGAAAGCAGAATTGATCATGCTGTCAGTTCAGTTTAGGCATTGCCTCAAGCGCTCTGGTAGGCACGTGTTAAAGGTAAAAATTTCACTCTTTTTTATTAATTTTCCATCAATAATAAAATGACAATTAGGGATGGACCCATACATGGGCGGGGGGGGGGTCAGGGGGGGTATACCCCTCCCCCTCGGCCGGCCATACCCCCCCCTCGGCCGTCCAAACATACTCCATACCCCCCCTCGCCGGCTAACCCCCCCACCCCCCCTCCCGGAGGGAGAAATTTTCGCTTATTTAAGGCAAATTAGGCGTTTTTTGGCCTTTTTTTCGGGGTGGGGACCCCCCCCCCCCCCGAGGTCTCAACCCCCCCACCCCCCCCTCCGGATTTTTCCGGCCCATGTATGGATGGACCGGTCCGGTATAATAAAATACACACGATATTATTATACGGTATTTTTGGCTGTACGTGTACAATATACGGTATCTTTAATATTTATTAATATTTTTAATACCGTATAGCTAATACTGTATAGGTAGGGTAAGCCGGGGTAATTCGGCACACCATTTTCAGTTTTTCAAAAATATCTCGGCCCAACTTAGCAGCAGTAACCTGATTTTCGGTCCGGAATTTTTCAATTTTTCTTAGTTACACTGTGCAAAAGGTTTGAAGCCATTCCGACCATTCTACAACGAATGGCGAGCGATTCCTTTTCGATTTTATTCATGTGCCGAATTACCCCGCCGGTGGGGCAATTCGGCACAACGCGGAAAATTTGGTTTTGAAGCCTAACAGCCCCATCTTAAGGAATGTTACGATTAGAGCCACTTCATCTGAGTCTGTAGTACAATTTTTGCCAGCATTGTACAGTTGTAGTGGCTTTTACAGCTTTCTAAACGTTGAGATAATATGATCCCCACATAAGTTGGTTTTTTCTACTTGGCAATCGAAAAAGGCAGAGTTCTAGCGTTATACTTTCATGGAGCTCTTGTTTGAAGGTTTCTAGCTTTTGCTTCAAGCAGAAAACCTACTTTGTATGTGTAACAGTGGTTGAATAAATGCATAATTTGCATACACACAAACATATGCTAAATCGGGCCTCCGTGTAAAAAATGTCAATGTTTTCATTCTATTAACACTGCTAAAGGCTTACGCACCAAGAAAATAAGCAATTTGCAGTTGATTAACAATTTTTGATTAATTAATTAAAATTATTAATTAGTTAATTAATTAACGTAAAATAACTGGTTACTGTGTAAATCAGCATGGTGATGCTTAAAAGACACAAACTAAGCAAAAATAACCGTTTTTGAACGAAAGTATTGAAAAAACCTATTTTTTGCGGGAAAACTGACTTCAACTACTGTAATCAACAGCTTTTCCATTCCAAAATGATGCGAAAACCTGCGTGTCTACTTGTGCCATTTTTGCCCCCGAAAGCGGGTCGTCGGTTCTCAAAAACTACTGCACCGATTTTAGTGAAATTTTCAGTGAATAATATTTGAAGGAAACCAACCAAATTGCAGATTTTTAATCCGTCCGAGCTAATGTAGTTTTAGGTTTATTCAGCTTCAAAAATCGGATTTTTTGAGTTGGTGTCAAACAATGACCTGTAGCTCACGATTGATTAAGCAGATAGAGTTAATATTTTATACATTATATCAGCACACAATACGCATTACATAACTGCATTAACCGTTCATCTAGCTGCATTCGTTCGAACGCAATTATCCAATAAGAAATTTTGTGCCGAATTCCCCCCTGTGCCGAATTACCCCGGCCTACCCTACAGGGGCAACTTTAAACACGTGTGAGTTTTGCGCTTGCGTTCTGTGGCACCTACGGTTCGCTTTTTGGCTGATGGTTGCGCTTATAGTTTATTGCCAAAGACTCCAGGCAACACGACCCTACCCATTAATTAGTAAAGGGATCTGTTGCTGTTTGCCAGCGCTCTGTTGCTGGCTAATTCCCCACCAAAATTAGTGATTGTTTGGTTTTTTCAAGTAAGTTTTCAGTTTTTCAAAAAACAAAAACTAAACAAACCGTTCTAAAACATAATTACTTCGGTTTTGCACCATATTTTTCATATAGTTGAATTTTTGTAGTAGGCCTATTTTTAATATGTTCACTTTTGTTTATTGATTGCCGAAAGTTGCTTACACCACGTTTTGACTGAAATTTAGCACTGCGGAACAGGGTACAAATGCGTTAGGTATGTTATGGCACATGAAGAAGATGGGTCAGATCAGATCGATATGCTTTAATGAATTTCAGTGGTAATAATGATTTTTGTTGATTTTGTTGAATCAGCAGGATGTAATTTTTTTCCTTCAGTAGCTATGATGAGTTGAATTAAAATATTTTGGCTTTTATGAAGCGTCACTCCTATTATACGATACAAGCTACCTGGTCAGCTGCTGGTGGAGATGGGTAAAAGACCAGATTATCGTGTTTAAAGTTATTTTTCCCAAACCTACAATGTAAGCGATTTTCAGCGATTTTAGGACGTTAGCCCCTCCCCTGAATAATTTGCGCTGACCACAGCAGAATATTTGGGATAATCATCCACGATTTACTGAGTATTTGGGATAATCATCTAGTGCCATAGATGATAATGGAGACAGTTTTGCCTTTATCTCGCTCAGTGTATGAGCTTTTATTGGTTTTTTCACTTTTATTAATTTTTTACAATTAGGAACAATTTTCACAAATTTTTGACAATTAGGAAAGAAACAACAATTAGGGAACGGGCCACACATGGGCCGGAAAAATCCAGACGGGTACCTGGTTTTTCGGCGTGGAATTTGCAGAGTACAACATTGCTTTCCCAAAAGGTCGCCAAAATTTTCTGAGGGGTCGGGGGCTACCGGCGAGGGGGTTTTGGCCGGCGAAAGAGTAAAACTCCCATTACCCCTGCCATACATGTAACAGCTCCGGGCCGACCTGGGGGAGGGGGTTTTCTTGTCCGGCCGGCCCAGTACAGGCAGAACAAGAAGAAAGAAAGAAACAGACAGACCGCGATATCAGCTTTACTTGGCACGCCCGGCCACACCAGACAGCATCTTGCCGCACACACTCCTAGGCACACACACTGCCACTAAGCCCACACACACTGACACTAAAACAGCCTCGGCCCGACTGACCTTCCAAGAAATCATTCGAAACTGTGAAAGGGGTGACAGCGTTTGTACACACCACTATATTAAGAAATTAGACTGACATAAAGGCACAATCAACAAAGTACGGTGTGTACCAATTCAAACAAAGGTGCCAACTAATAACAAAACAAACTTCAATAAAACTAGCTTTGTCGTGCTATCCTGGGCACGACAGGGGTTTTTCCTCAGGTTGGCGGTCGAGGGGGGTTTCGCCCAGAGGGGGGTCCCAAATTTCAAAAGGCTCCAAAACGCCTGGAAATGCGTTTTTAGCACATTTTTTCAGTAAGGACGCTGAAAATCACTGTTTTAAGCTGCCAAATAGCTTTTTAGAGCAAAAAATGACAAAAAGGGCTTCCAAAACACCGATTTCTCTTATACATGGTGTGTAAAAAAAGACAACCCAGTAGATTTTTTGCTCTAGCAACCGCAAATCTCAACCGATTTGAATGATGATCCTGCTTTAAATGAAAGATAAGTAAATTCTCGAAAGATTGGTGAAGGTTCTATTAAGATATGATGCTTAGTTCCTGAGATATTTTCCTTCAAACTCAAAACAGAGATTTTGGCAGTGAACAAGAGCGATTCCGATGCATTTCATAACAAAACGGATTCCTACTGCTGAGGGCCAACAAGACTTTACAAATGAAGTAACCAACCATGTGTGGCACCAGAAAAACCTCGTTACGTTAGCCCTGAGCAGTGGGTATCGGTTTTATTATGAAGTGCAACAGAATAATAAAAATCGCTCTTGTTCATTGCCAAAACCTGTTTTGAATTTGAGTGCAAATATCTCAGAAACTAAGCATCGTATCTTAATAAAAGCTACACCAATCGTTCAAGAATTTATTTATCTTTCATTTAAAGCAGGATTCATTCAAATCGGTTGAGATTTGCGGTTGCTACAGCAAAAAAATCTGCTGGGTTGTTTTTTTTGACACACCCTGTATATCAGCAGTGGAAACGCCAAGTTCGGTTCTTAAAGGCTTTTCAAGCGCATTTTAGGCTAAAAATTAGTCATTTCTGAGCCAGTTTGTTAGTACTGGGAGTCACTACTAGTACTTGTATTTTTCTGTCTCGGGGGGGGTGAGGGTTTGGCCTTTTCAGGTAGGGGGTAACCCCCAAACCCCCTAGTACATCATCACGGTTCGTGCGGGACCTGGAAAGTCAGGGAGTCATGGAAAAGTCAGGGAATTTAAAAAAAATCAGGGAAAAGTCAGGGAATTTCGAGTCTGGTCAGGGAAAAATTTGATAGCAGCAGAAACATCTCGCTGCGAAATCTTCCTATCCGAACTTTACACGACACCCTTTTGAAGATCGGTCTTCTGGCTTTATATACTATTACTTAACCGGAAATTTACCATCTGAATACCGTTTAAATGCGTTTTTCAAAACCAATTTTTCAAAATTTTCTCAGATTGGTTGCCGTTTCCTCACCCTGGTTGGTCAGGGAATTTTTACTTTGGTCATGGAAAAGTCAGGTAAAGGTCAGGGAATTTTGCTATACAAAAGCCGCACGAACCCTGATCATTCATGTGCATGGTCGGCGGCTCAGGGGGGACGGCCAGGTTTCCTTGCGTAGTTGCCTGGATATAGGTTGAAATTTTGGGTGGGATAATTAAAATTTTTGCACAAAATTTTGGTTAAAAATACGGAATTCTCAGGTGAAATACAAAAATTTGCGGTAAAAATCATATTTTCGACGAATAATTGCGAAAAAAATGGAAAGTTTTCAGCAACATTTGAAAAAAAATCGGTTTGATGCGTAGTTGCCTGGAGGAAGGGTGCGTAGTTGCCAAAATTGATTTCTGAGGCTTAAAAACGCATCTGGAGGCTTTCTAGAAGCCTCTAGCAACGTTTCGTAGATTTTTATTTTCGTTCCCCCTGGGCACCCCCATGCACATGTTTGTAGTACATGTATACCCCCTGCCCATGTATGCGTCGGGCCCAAAAGGCGCCACTAATGATATATTATGTGGCCCATAAAACAACGGTTAGGTTTTAAGGTTAGGTTAAGGCCAACCTGTATATGCGATGACATTTTTGTGCCATCCTTTCTTATCTTATCTGTTACTGACTTTGTACACGCCAACAGCTGCTGCGGTTGTGTTTGACACACTTCCCAAAAATGAACGTAAAAGCAAAACTGCTGCTGTACATCTTGTATCAGATACTCGTTTCTACCCTTCACTTCTTCTTCGAATTCTACTCTGCCGTTTGTCGATATTGGTCTAAACGCCAATCTGATGGGTCTTGTGAAATTCTGAAAATACTCTATCGACAGAAATTCTTTCCACTGGATCCTCTGGCCCGACCGAAAGTCAACTTTCTTTTCATTCATGAAAGGATGGATTGTATCGAGAAACTGCGCCATTCCAGATGGATGTTGTACTCGTTGACAAAAACTGATGTGTATTTGACATTAATGCCACATAGTATTGAGAAGTACAGTGCTGATACAACGCCTTTTTTGCACCTCACACAGACTGATGAAGCACTGAAGCTGGCTAGAGTGTCTATTAAGGAGTTTTGCACATTCGCTTCTTCAGTACGTGCTATCTATATCGGTTGCACCTCTGCAGTATGTTTGTCAAAGTTAAGATCACACATGTAAAAACTAGGTCCACTAAATTCTGGATAGGTTCGGTTCGTCGACTTCGGTTCATCGACTTCGGTTTGTCGACGCTCGGTTCGTTGACTTCCGTTCGTCGACGCTCCGTTCGTTGACTGTTCGGTTCGTCGACAGTTCGGTTGGTCGACGCTCCGTTCGTCGACGCTCTGTTCGTCGAATTAAAATTTATTCACTTGGGTCTGTAATCGCCCTGCCGGCCTCTAATTGTTCGGCGTAGCGCAGGTCACTTAATAGCTCATTGGCCTACAAATCGGTAGAATCACTAAAACTTTGGCTGCGTCAGGAGTATAGTTGTGTTGCACGGAAACGCGATCAACCTAAATTAATAGTGTAAATAGATGGAACTGCAGATTTCTAGGCAGCGCATGCAGGCATTTAAGGAAGGATATGGTATGACTGCAGGCAATGCGCATTCTTAGATTGTTGATGAGGTTTTGTGACCGCCTGACCCCCGTTTGAGTGACAGACTCCGGATCAAGCCGCAATTACTGGTTGTATAAACCGGGCCTAGGGCTAAATACAGCAATAAGACCGCAGAACGCAGCTAGAGCAAAAAAGGACAAATACGCATAGCCACCAAGCCAAATCAACATTAATCTACAAGAAAGCTGCCCCTTGCACATCCTTCTATAGCGACACTTCCAGTACAGTTATGTCTCGTTAATCCGGACCTTTCTAATCCGGATATTCGTCTTCCGGACACGCTTAGGACAGGTCCCAATTTTCCCCCATGTTATATAACATGACTCGTTAATTCGGATCCGGATTCGTTAATCCGGACAGAAGATTTGGGGTCCCAACTTCGAAATTTGTATGGTAAAGTGATTCGTTAATCCGGATTTGGTTAATTTAGACAGAATTCATGCGCGATTTTTCAATCCACGTGTGAATTTTCAATTGAAAAATGCTTTTCGTTGAGTCAGAATGTGATTTGCCTTTTAGGAGCTATAATTAGCTGAAATAAGCTTTTGGCTTTTAATTAGGGGTACAGCTGCAGAATCTGATATGCAACTAACAAAAAGATGTCATTTAGACATGACTGTACACCGTCGGGGTTTCGTTTGTCCACTACATAGACATACATGCGTTGCGCTTCGTTAGCACAGTCTCCATAGCGCACTTCCCTCTGGCGACTTAAGGAATGAGGGCAGTCGATGACCGCTAATTCTTGGCCAGCCGTTTGCTTCGGCCATTTATGGTTTGGCCAATGAGCTATTAAGTGACCCGCGCAACGCCCGACAATTACAGGCCGGCCGGACGACAATTACAGGCCAAGTGAATAAATTTTAATTCGACGAACAGAGTGTCGACGAACCGAGCGTCAACCAGCCGAACAGTCGACCAACCGAACAGTCGACGAACAGAGCGTCGACAAACGGAAGTCGACGAATGGAGCGTCGACGAACCGAAGTCGACGAACCGAACCCAACCCGAATCTTACAATATACAGTTATCAAATTCCACTTGACTTTAGTTTCTATTCTGTCACTTATGGCTAGCAAGTTCAGATTTTCAGATTGGCGCACCAAAAGGACCAGTGACTTTCTATTGCCATGGTTCTCGATCTGGTTCAACTTTGCTCTGCAAAATTCTCCAAACTTCTCCCAATACTGTTGTCCTCTGTGAACCTCCTATTTTTCTTGCTTTGCACACACTGTATCACGAAGGTCAACTTAATCTAAAACAATATAGAGAATTGATCATTGCCGTTTTCAACGTTCTCTGCAAGTCCCAGTCACCAGAGCAGACCTATGTTCTGAAAGCACAATCCTATGGTATTCGCATTTTACCTGATGTCTGTAAGCTAGTTCCAGATTTGAAACATCTATTTTCCTGGAGGAGAAATGGCTCAAAGTGCATCAATTCAGTGGCCAGAACTCGTATTTCAGTTCTAGCAAGTGATCTGGGTGTCAGAATTTGGACTTTATGGCCTGCTTTCGCTAGTTTCTTTTTGGGGTACATGCGCATTCAGGATCATCTGATGCGGAAAGCTAAAGCAACAAATGCCTTTGATCATGCTTACATCGTCTATGCAGACCCTTATGCTATCTATTTTCGACTTAAGGACAAGGTTTCAATGGTTTATGTGGAGTTTGAGGACTTGTTGATAGATCCAGAAAACGAAATTAAGCGGATTTTTGAACAACTAGGACTTAGATGTGACTCTATGAAAGCAGCATTAGAAAAAATTACACACGATTCGCAAGAAAATACTCCAGTAAGCCGGAAATTGATGAAAGAAGTTGACATTCACGATGAAAATCAAGAAAGAAAGCAATATGCAGAGATAGACCGAGTGCTAGGCCTTGATGGAGTCAATTTCTGGGTCTAAATTGCGTGATTGTTTTAACCTGTCAATTGAATAAATTTAATTCTGAAACAATTGCAGATTATTTCAGGGTTTGTGCGGGACCTGGAAAGTCAGGGAGTCATGGAAAAGTCAGGGAATTTAAAAAAAAAAGTCAGGGAGTTTGGTGTCTGGTCAGGGAAAAATTTGATAGAAGCAGAAACACATCTCGCCGTCAAATGGTGGTGTCAGAACTTTACAGAACACCCTTTTGAAGATCGGTCTTCTGACTTTATATACTACTACTAAACTGGAAATTTACCCTCTGAGTACCGTTTAAATGCGTTTTACAAGCCAATTTTTTAAAATTTGCTCAGATTGGTTTTAGTTACCTCACCCTGGTTAGTCAGGGAATTTTTACTTTGGTCATGGAAAAGTCAGGGAAAGGTCAGGGAATTTTGCTATACAAAAGCCGCACGAACCCAGTATTTGGTGCTATTCGAAGGCATACATACTAATTCAATCAAATGAAAATAACGCATTTTTCAGAAACTATCAGGTCATCAGTTGATGATCATGGACGGAGTTGCCTTTATGAGTTCTGACACGGGACAATCGGACACAGGGTTACGCATTGAGGCTTCGGATGGCAAGCAAATAATCACATTAAACCGACCAAAGGCTCTCAATGCCCTAAATCTCCAAATGATACGCACCATGTACCCTAAACTAAAGGTACTTTTTTCGCTTCTAACAGTCAGGGATTTCTCAAAATTGTGCTAGCTACCATAAAGCATGAAATAGTGAATATGTGAACACACAAGAGAAATCCGTGACTTGTTGAAATATTCACTAACATTTTCAGTTTAGGAGTTCGAGTCCGACCCTAAAGTAAAGTTAGTAATTCTGACAGGAGAAGGTCATAAGGCGTTTTGCGCTGGTGGTGATGTCAGGGGTAAATCCGTTTAGCTTAGGGGTCGTCCATAAATTTCAAACTTCATTTGGAGGCTGGTGGGGTAGGTGCAAAAACTTGTCTAGGCTTCGTAGGGGTGGGGGTTCAAGCAAAAAGTTTCGAAACTTTTTACTATGCTTTTTTATCCAATTTGTAGTGGTATGCAATAGAATCTTTCGTATCTGCCTTTCATTTTCTTGCGGGACACTGATTAACTATTGAATTATTATCAAGCAAAGAATAGCATTTCAGTATATTTAGCTTAACCAACTGGAAAACGGTCTACAGGGCAAAAACTGAAAGAAAAAATCAAGGGATGTAGTCGGTTGAAATTTCGAAGCTTTTTGGGGCTTAGCTGTTGAACTTCTTCGGGGTTTGGGGTAAAAATATTGAATTTTTTAGTTTCTAAATTTATGGACGGCCCCTGAACATTTCAATTGTTTGTTTTAGCAGTGACAGAGTCGGGTCTGGCAGGCACGTCAATCTGCCAGGATTTCTTCCGAGAGGAGTACAAACTAAACTATCTCATAGGCACCTACAAACTTCCGTTTGTGGCTGTTGTAGACGGAATTACAATGGGAGGAGTGAGCTTTTCTCAAAAATCCGTTTACTATAATAGGCTGTGACCATTTTAGGGTGTAGGTTTATCAGTACACGGAATGTACAGAGTAGCTACCGACAGGACAATGTATGCCATGCCTGAAACCGCCATCGGTACCACTTAACAGTTTTTATCTTAGTTGCTTGTTTAGTCATAAATTTGCATGTTGCAGGTCTATTTCCTGATGTGGGAGGCTCGTATTTTCTGTCGCGTCTCAGAGGAAAAATCGGCCTTTTTATGGGTCTTACAGGTCAGAGACTGATAGGTACCGACGTTTATCACGCTGGAATAGCCACCCATTTTGTGCATAATGAGCAGGTACTTTTTAAAATTTCTTGGTTTTCTATTTTTCTTAATTAGCTTATCTTTTTTAGCTGCCTGGCCTACTGTCTAGTCTGGAAAGTTTAAAAGCAGATGAAATCACGGTGGAATCGGTTGGTGCGGTTCTGGCGGAATTCCAAGAAAAGGTAATAATATTAATGGCACCGTGTTGGTAAATTTTGTTGATTTTTAAATATTTATTAATTAATAGAGTGGAGATTTGGGTCATTTCTCGCTGGAAAAGGAAGAAGAGAAGATAAATAAATTATTCGGTGCTCCTTCGGTCGAAGAAATCGTTGAGAATCTAGAAAAAGACCATTCGGAATTCGCTCAGAAACATCTTGCCAGTCTCAGGAAAATGGTACTAAATAGCTTTTTAAAGTTGCTAAGCAAATTTTAGTTTTGTTCGCATTCTACAGTCAGGGAAATAACAACATATATGGTATCAGTACACATATATGGAAACGGTACCATATATGGTACCGGTTCACCTTCAAGTGGTACCATATATGGTACCACTTCCTTATATGGTACTGGTACCATATATGGTACCGGTACCATATATGGTACCCCTTCGATCGAGGCCTCAGGTGGTACCATATATGGTACCGGTACCATATATGGAAATGGTACCATATATGGAACCGGTACCATATATGGTAACAGGTACCATATATGGTACCCCTTCGATCAAATCATAAGGGGTACCATATATGGTACCGGTACCATATATGGTACCCTTTCGATCGAGGCCTCAGGTGGTACCATATATGGTACCGGTACAATATATGGAAACGGTACCATATATGGAAACGGTACCATATAGGGTACCGGTACCATATCTGGTACCGCCTCCAGCTAGGCCTCAGGTGGTCCCATATACGGTACCGGTACCATATATGGAAACGGTACCATAGATGGAAACGGTACCATATATGGTACCGGTACCATATATGGTACCCTTTCGATCGAGGCCTCAGGTGGTACCATATATGGTACCGGTACCATATATGGAAACGGTACCATATATGGAAACGGTACCATATATGGTACCCTTTCGATCGAGGCCTCAGGTGGTACCATATGGTAAACGGTACCATATATGGTACCCTTTCGATCGAGGCCTCAGGCATACATGTAACAGGGGGGGGGTCTGCCCCCCCACCCGACATAGGCCAGACCCCCCCGGATAGGGACCTCCCTCGAAACCGAGACGATTTTTCCGACCCCCCTCCGATTTTTCTGGCAAGTAATTTTTGAGCAAATTTTTGCGATTTTTTGCAATTTCAGACACAAAAATTACCAAAATCGCCGGTAAAACAGCACTTTCTAGCTGTATTTCAGCCCAAATTAGCGATTTTTGGCCCAAAAATTGCGGTTTTTTCCATTTTTGTGCGTTTTTTAGTGCCGGACCCCCTTCCCAAAATTTTGGCTCAGACCCCCCTGGCCGGCGCCAGACCCCCAACTCCCCCTCCCCCGTTCGGCTGATGATCTGTTACATGTATGGCCTGAGGTGGTACCATATGGTACCACCTGAGGCCTCGATCGAAAGGGGACCATATATGGTACCGTTTCCATATATGGTACCGTTTCCATATCTGGTACCGGTACCATATATGGTACCACCTGAGGCCTCGATCGAAAGGGTACCATATATGGTACCGGTACCATATATGGTACCGTTTCCATATATGGTACCGTTTCCATATATGGTACCGGTACCATATATGGTACCACCTGAGGCCTCGATCGAAAGGGTACCATATATGGTACCGGTACCATATATGGTCCCGTTTCCATAGATGGTCCCGATTCCATATATGGTACCGGTACGATCTATGGTAGCACCTGAGGCCTCGATCGACCGCGTACCATATATGGTACCGGTACCATATATGGTACCGTTTCCATATATGGTACCGTGTCCATATATGGTACCGGTACCATATATGGTACCACCTGAGGCCTCGATCGAAAGGGTACCATATATGGTACCGGTACCATAAATGGTACCCCTGATGATTTGAGCGTTGGGGTACCATATATCGTACCGGTTACCAGATATGGTACCGGTTCCATATATGGTAGCGTTTCCATATATGGTACCGTTACCATATATGGTACCACCTGAGGCCTCGATCGAAGGGGTACCATATATGGTACCGGTACCATATATGGTACCAGTACCATATAAGGAAGTGGTACCATATATGGTACCACTTGAAGGTGTACCGGTACCATATATGGTACCGTTTCCATATATGTGTACTGATACCATATATGTTGTTATTTCCCTGACTGTTCTAGTCGCCGACTTCGATGAAAGTCACCTTCAGACAGCTGGAGGAAGGTGCTAAACAGAGTTTTCGAGAGGTTTTCACTATGGAGTACCGATTGTCGCAGCGATTTGTGGAGGACAAGAAAGATTTCTATGAGGGAGTTAGAGCAGGTAAATAAATAAATTTGAAGTTTCAAAAAAATTATGGAAAATTGTGTCCCCAAAAATCAATTAGGCGGTGTCGAAAGATTTTCTGAATTTTATGTTAAAATTGATATTTGATGTTGTTTGAGCCAGATCTAATCGCAGTTTGTGTGTCCTTTTTTGGGGACCTCCCTTGAGGTCTCCATACCCCTCCGGATTTTTCCGGCCCATGTATGCTTTCACCTTGTTCTTGTTGGCACATAATCGACTGCTAATCGCAGATGGCTGTGGCGGGAAAATTCAAAACCAAAACCCTTGCTTACCCTCTCAAAAGCAAACACAAATTTATGTGAGTCAGACGCTGGCTAAACTAACATGGCCAACACAAATACTTTGCTTTGTTTTTGTCGGTGTTGGCTAAATACTAAAATCACCGTGTGATTTGAAATGGTTTAACCGGTCTGCTTTCAGTTCTGATCGACAAATGCGGCAGTCCGAAGTGGGACCCGGCCACGCTGGAGGGCGTTACGAAGGAAAAACTAGACTGGTACTTTTCGCCACTGCCTCCTGACAGAGAGTTGATCTTGGTATAATTTGTTATTG
Organism: Sabatieria punctata; assembly: GCA_030248155.1. Classification (NCBI taxonomy): domain Eukaryota; kingdom Metazoa; phylum Nematoda; class Chromadorea; order Araeolaimida; family Comesomatidae; genus Sabatieria; species Sabatieria punctata. The sequence continues at coordinate 215,306 of JASANB010003364.1, forward strand.
TCTCTCAAGAAAGTAGGCTCAGTAAGGAAACTGAATTCACTTCCGAAACATTGACTAGATGAAAGATACTGACTGACTGACTGACTGACTGACTGACTGACTGACTGACTGACTGACTGACTGACTGACTGACTGACTGACTGACTGACTGACTGACTGACTGACTGACTGACTGACTGACTGACTGACTGACTGACTGACTGACTGACTGACTGACTGACTCACTGACTGACTGACTGACTGACTGACTGACTGACTGACTGACTGACTGACTGACTGACTGACTGACTGACTGACTGACTGACTGACTGACTGACTGACTGACTGACCTGACTCACTGACTGACTGACTGACCTGACTGACTGACCTGACTCACTGACCTGACTCACTGACCTGACTCACTGACCTGACTCACTGACCTGACTCACTGACCTGACTGACTGACCTGACTGACTGACCTGACTGACTGACTGACTGACTGACTGACTGACTGACTGACTGACCTGACTGACTGACTGACTGACTGACTGACTGACTGACTGACTGACCTGACTGACTGACCTGACTCACTGACCTGACTCACTGACCTGACTCACTGACCTGACTGACTGACTCACTGACTGACTGTCCTGACTCACTGACCTGA
>JASANB010003365.1:0-16344 GCA_030248155.1 Sabatieria punctata
TAGGCCCCAACCCCACCCTACTAGCCCAAACTGAACCTAAAGCAAGACCTAAGAAGCTTAAGTCTAAACATGAACCTAAGCCTAACCAAACCGTGAACTAAATTTAAAAGCGGCCAATTTAAAAAATACAGAAACTACCGAATCAAGTAATCGATGCATAATGGGTTTGTTTTCCATTGATTCTATGGAAATGTTTCCACAGCAACAATGATAAGGTACTCTGGCAATGCACGGTTTAGGTAGATAAATTTGAGGAATATCGATGGCAGTTTAAACAAAATGAGCTGGGCCAAGTGGCTGCGTTCAAATACCAGTTTAGATTCTAAATTTACACACGTGTGGGGCAGCAATACCGCGTTTTCAACTTTGCGGCTGTCATACGAATTAATGCGTCAACACAAAACTCTCTTTGGACCTTGACAAAGTGTAATTATTGTGAAAATTCATAAATTCAATTTCGAGCAAATCGGTATAAGAACAGAGCTGGGTGTAAGCTGACTGCATTCCTTCCGTCTCTATGCGCATTTTACTGGAAGGCTGCAAGAGAAAGATCTTGTTTTTTTTTAAATTTCCCAAGTTAGTGCCATTCCAGCTACAGCTGGTCTATCTACTGTTATTTCACGATAGTACAGTAAAACAAAAATTGGTAATATTAGTGGTATTTTTACTAATTAGTAGAAAAAAAAGTAAAATTGAGAGCCAATAGTAAAGCAAAAATTAAATTAAATTAAAAAGGTCATCAATAATCAAGTAAAAGTCATCAAGTAAAATCGAAATTTTACTACTATTTTACCAGTTTTTAGTCAATTTAAGCCTAAATATTTATAAATTTTGCAATAAAAATGTGTGGGTCCACTTTTTGTCAGTCAAATTTCACACATTTTTGTCTCTAAACATCTGGAGGAACTTTGTATGATGATCAAATTTAGCAGCTATTTGTACCAGTATAAATTAATCACAAAATCTCGGCATCACTGATGCAAAGTTGCACATGTATGAGTAGTAAAGTCGTAGTAAAATAGGTAGAATTATTAGTAAAACGAATTTAGCGAAATCGGAGCCGCTTATTAGTTTTTAGTAAATAGTAAAATAAAATTCACTAGTAAAATATCATTAGTTTTTCCGAAGTCAACATCAATTGTTCCAGCAAGTTTCAAAGCCAAAAAACTGATTGGCTTACCCAGAAATTATGTCGAATTTCTGTCCATCACCTTGACTCTTAGTTTTCGACCCAAAAAAACCAACCATCAATATCTACTGTTTTCTTGTGGAAAATTGAGTAAAATCTATAATGCACAGAGTGGAGTGAGACGTTGAACAGGTTTTGTTGGTAACCAGTTAAGACCGCAAAGTATCTAAGACGGTTTTAGCTATGCTTAAAAAACTAGATAGGTTTTAGTTCAGTACTTTGCGCAAACTAAACTTATTAGGTTTCTTTGTTGCTATCGATATAGCTGCAGTTTTAAACACCCAAAAAGTGGTACGGTCACAAAGTACCGTACCCTTGGTGTGGAAACATTTCCTGAGCAGTTTCCTTAGTGGACTGCAACTACCTTAACCATGCACGATATATTAAAAAAATCAGCCAACTTGGCTTGCTTCTTCGAATTTTAAGCATTTTTTCTTTTCTAAGCCTAAGCTAAGCCTAAAAACCTACTAAGCCTAGGCCCAAACCACGCCTACTAAAGCCTAAACTGAACCTAAAGCAAGACCTAAGCTTAAGTCTAAGCAGAACCTAAGCCTAACCAAACCGTGAGCTAAATTGAAATGCGGCCAATTTAAGAAAATACAGAAATTACCTCGGTTACGGTAATCAAAGCATAATGAGCTTGTAGTCCATTGAAGCTCTGAAAATGTTTCCACAGCAAGGATAATAAGGTACTCTGGCAATGCACCGTTTCAGGTAGGTAAATTTAGGAATGTCGATGGTACTTTAAACAAAATACACTGGGCCAGAAAACTGCAAGTGGCTGTGTTCAAATACCAGTTTAGATTCAAAATTTACACCTGTGTGGGGCAGCAATACCGGTTTCAATTTTGTGGCTTCATACGAATTAATGATTTGGGGCTCACCATACTTCATATGGAGTACGTCATATTAGCCGGAAATTACACACCCATCCGATGACACAGGGTCGGTATTAGCATGAGAAATTATCTTGCCGAATTTTTGAGAGCTAATATCCCGAACCCCTCTGATATTAGAGGAGATCGAAATTAAAACGATATTAAACGGTTCGGTCAGACTAGCTTCTGTCTATTCATATTTGACTCGTATTTGATTTGAATCAATCTTCAGGCATTTCGTTCGCTGTAGGACACTACACGCGCGCGACCGCGGTTTTTTAAGCTCCAGCGGGCTGAATTTTTGCTAATCTTTCAACAAAATTTTATTTGATTGGTGTGCGTTGCATGAATTAGTCAAAATTGGATGAAGAAATGTGAGGTTTAGCGAGTATCTTAGTACCGTCTTTTTATTTACCTGCTTTAGCGCAAAGAATCTCTCAGACCGGTTGAAAAACGACTCTGACTCGAACGCAAGTTCGAGTGGCAGCTCGTTGTGTTTGACACTGATGCCAGAGTTTCGACAAAACGGTGCCGACCTTTCTCTCCACTAGTCACGTCGTCTAAACAGTATCCGATGCCGATGCCTACAGTGGTGGACGCTGCAGTCAATCGCGATACCTAGTTACGCTAGTTTGTCGACGTGGGGCACATTTTACTAAATTACGCTAGTATGTATGTACTGCGCCAATCACTGCGCCGTACGAACGACGCCAAGTTGTAAATTACAGACAGACAACTATTATTATGCCACTCTGTGGAATGCAAAGCTCAAGATTAGACCCGTCACAATAAGGGAAATTTGTACGTAGAGGTTTTTCCAATTTAGAAAATAGCTTTTGGCCCTTGAAATCTGTATAAAGTATAAAGACATTAGCTGTTACATCGGATGATTTGTTTCAACAGCGTGGTCTGTTGGCCGGCCATCAGTAGGCGTCCTCTGCTGTCCAACACGAGCCAACAAATAGTAGCAAAGTTCTTTGGCAGAGACACTCAAAACGTCATTCATTAATCAGACAGCATAACATCTTTTTACGTTAGTTTAACAACATAACAATTCAACAACAAATACTTTTTTGGCACCAATACAAATGGAATGCCAACAACTGAACACAATGGGAACTCACAGCACAACGATACCTGGGCAACAACACAGCACAATAAAGTGGCACGACCATGTAATATCAGAGATAATTTGCCTTCGCACTGTGATATTTCAAACAAGACCCACAAATGAAACGGTCTTCCTATAAGATAGGTATAGGGCAGCGTAGCGCAGTATGTCATAGAGCAGAACACCGTTAGATGTTCGTTTTATGCCCGGCCGAATAGTCAAACAATACTATCGTAATAGACAGCCGCACAGCAGAGAGGTAAGCGTTGAGAGTCTAAAAGGTCAGAGCTGATAAAACTGGCGCAGAGACAATAAGTAACTGGCATACGTAATATGCAAATAGTAGCCCTCACCAAACAAACGCACATGTAGGTACACATACGTAATTATACATTTGCTAAAATCAACACTCCTCCTCAAATTATAATTACCAATAGCAACAGAGGAGTAAAACGGATACAGATAACTGCTGAAAGAGAAATATCACATTACAGAATAGGCATAGTCAAAACGTTGGCTCGGAAACACAATTACAACAATGTGCATAAAAACGTTTACACACACTGCACATAGGAATAACGCAGATGCAACTGTGTGTGCCTCAGATGCACTGTACAATGCCATGTACCCAAACCCACTCCCTTGCAGAACTTGTGGAACAGATTGGCTGGAGTAGGCCTTGTGAGAGAATCGGCCAGTTGATCGTTAGTGGGACCATACACAACCTTGATCAGTCCAGCTTGCTCATAGTCATAGACAAACTTGACTCAAACATCCAAATGCTTAGTGCGATTGTGAGAGCCAACGTTTGGTCTCTTGCAAATGGCGATTGCAGCCTGGTTGTCCTCATGTACTACTGTAGACTTGATCTGTTTGAGACCCAAATCTGACAGCGGTGAGACTTAACATCGGACACAGCTTCAGACAACGCCACAAACTCAGCTTCAGCTGTTGATCGAGAAACCATATTCTGCAATCTGGATGACCAAGAAACTGGGACATAGCCTGAGGTAGAACGTCTTGTAGACGCTTCAGATGCCCAGTCTACATCAGAATACATCTCCAACTGACAATTGCCGTTGCACTGGAAATTAATTCCAACATCACGCGACCCCTTCAGATAGCACAAGACATGTTTCATGACACTCCAATGCTGAGGAGTCGGGTCAGAGGAGAACTGAGCTAAGTGATGAACTCTAGTGGCGACAGAAAGGTACATGAGTGAAATAATTGCACACTGGTAAATAGACTGGTCAAACTTGTCACCATCTACCTCACGCTTGTCTAGTGTGGCTGACATAGTGTCTAGCATAGGTGTTGCGACTGCATGATAATCCTGCATCTTGAACTTCTGCAGAACCTTATCTGCATAGGCAGACTGTCCAAGCCAAAAACCGTTACTTGTCCGGCAACCGCTTACACCAAGAAAGTAACTGGCCTCGCCCATGTCTTTGCTTTTGAACCGATCAGCGATGAGCTTCTTGGTGTGCTTCAATGCCTTTGTGTCTGCGCTTGCTATGAGGATGTCATCTACATATAAACCGACCAACACTGTCTTGCCATTGACTCTGCCAGTGTAGATGCACAAGTCTGAGTGAGCTTGCTTGAACTGCAGGTCTTGCAGAGCATTGTGCAATTCAGTGTTCCAACAGTGAGGACTCTGCTTCAAGCCATACCGCGATCTTTTCAGCTTGCACACAAAGTTGGGATGCTTGGAATTGACAAAACCCTGTGGCTGCTGTATGTACACCTCCTCTTCGAGATGACCATTGAGAAACGCGGTTTCTATGTCAAGCTGATGAACTTGCATGCCAGACAAAGCAGCAACAGCAAACAAGGCCCGAACTGACTCCCAGCAAACAACTGGAGCAAAGATGTCCAGATAATCGACACCATACACCATAGCCCTTAGCGACTAGCCTTGCCTTGTAACTCTGAACTCGACCTTGCTCCTCAGTTTTTGCTCGAAAAACCCATCTACTGCCAGTGACTTGACAACCTGCAGGAGGAGGAACAAGCTCCCAGGTGTCAAAACTAGTGTTTCCGATCAAATTAAAATTAAATAACAAAATTAAATTGTTTTGGCCAAAATCACCAAGTAAATAGCAATTTAATAACAAATTAAATTTCTCACGATGACTGTCAAACAAATTAAAATTACATTAAATTTCGCAAAATTGGCCTAGAAATTTGATTTAAATTTTATATGAATTTTATATAAATTTGCTTGGTTTAGCAGCTCCACTAACCAAAGTCTCTCTACTGAACAACAAGTTCAGTCCAAAGATGACCTTGTTCATGCTTATAGCAAACACATCATCTCATTAAATGCTAATTTGTAGACCAATTGTCGCCATCTGAAGAAAGGTCAACTCATTTTGGATTGACACGATCGAGATTTTGAGCTGATTCCTCAAGAATTGAGTATTGATTTTAGCAAATTTATATTTAATTCATATCAAATAACAAATTTGTATCAAATTAAATTTCAGAATTTGGGTACCAAGCAAATTAATAGCAAGTTATTTTCTTCTGAAGGCTGAGCAAGCAATTTAATAGTTATTTAATTTCAAAATAAATTTACTCGGAAACACTAGTCAAAACCAATGAGCGACTTCATCTCATTCTGGGCAGCGTGATGCCAATGAGTAGCGTTTGATGCTTGTGACCTGAACTTGGGCTCAGCAGTCTCTGCTGCTGCAGCACTCTGCACATGACCATCCCTAAGTGGATGTTTGCCCTTCTTCTGGTGCTGAGATAGCCAACCAGGAGCAATGCTTTTCTCTGGGAATGGTTGTTCAGCTTCTGGTGATTCTTGATCGTCTGCATCATCGAAAGCTTCTTGTGGCTACTGTTGCTAAGTAAATTATAATTATAATTTTAATTATATTTTTTAGAAATTTACTAATACAAGCAAATTATTTGGTAAGTAAATTATAATTAAATTAAATTTCTACGAAAACAGGAAAAGTTAATTATAATTATATTTCGTAAATTATACTTACCAAAAATAATTTACTTAATTTACTTAAGATATACTTAATTTACTTGCACAAGCCTAGCTATTGCTGCAGCTGAACCTTTTTGGCTGCATGCAAGTGCTGCGTTAGTGTCTGCTCCGGTATCTACGTATACCTTTCAATGGCAAGCCATACTCACAGTACAATTTTCCGACCGCCCGCCCACCGTCTTTCGTCTTTGCGCTTGTTTCTCTAATCTCCCACAAAACAAACTACTCCAATTTATCCGCCGAGCTAAGAGTGGATCTTAGGTACTTTTCAGCCAGTTTTGCTATGCCATAGCATATGTTCAGTCTCACAGGCATTGTCTGTTGGGAATGCAAGCAGAAACTGACTGGAAAGCCTCTTGAGATTGAGGTTTAAATTTTATTGATAGACATGGGCTATCATTTCGGCTGAGGGGAGATAAATTTTCAAATTCTGAGGGGGCTCGCTGGAGGGGGAAGCGGCGTCTGATGGGGGTTGAGAGGATGGTAAGCCAAAAAGTCCGATTTTTCGCTAGAATTATGGTTTTCTCTTAATTTTCGTTTAATTAGGTTGAAATATGCCAGTCTGAGCTCATTCACACCTGACCTAGGCTATATCATAATATTCTTCCCAAAAATTCACGAGGTGGTAGCGCCGCTACCGTAGCGGTAGCCTGAGGGGCGGTAGGTCACAGCCTGAGGTGGGTAAACCCCCTCCCTTCAGCTCCCTTTGTCCATGACTGTTGTTGACTTAACCTGTGACATCCTCGTTTGGTTTTCATTCTAGATAACTGTTATAGCATCCTTGCTTAGTTGGCAGCAAAGCTGAAGGTGTTAGCCGCCAAAATCAGGCCTATTTTAAATATACTTAATATACTTAATTTAATTAAATGTGGTAAGTAAATTATAATTAAATTAAATTTCTTTCAGATATGGTAAGTAAATTATAATTTAATTATATTTCTCTGGGCATGTGGTAAGTAAATTATAATTAAATTATATTTCAAATAAATTTACTTAGCAACAGTACTTGTGGCTCTGGCTCTGGTTCTTCAGGTTCTACTGGCTGCTCCGCAACTTTGCGCTTCAATTACTTAAAAGATTGCTACCTTGAGTGCTAAATGTTGCAGCGTGCGCACAGGCGGCCAGAGTAGTGACGTACTGGTTTATGCCATAGCCAGTGCAAGAGAGTGATAAACTGGCAGTCTAGCTGGCCAGTGGCTCAACAGTCACAATAACCGAGTTACTAACAGCCACAATTTACATAAGACAGGTAGGTGCGGCATCATAAACCCAACTTTACTACAATGTAGTATTGACACTCCTCCTTGATGCCGCAATAATGAACACACACAAATAAGAAAACGAGATACAAGATTCAATCTACTGAATCTGAAAGCAGAGAAAAACAATTACTTACAGAAAGACAGAAATATTGCAAGTTACATATAAATATATTATCCTGTATAAAAGTTGGTGACACACCAGCAGAATAGAGTGATATACAGACACAACACATCACAGACCAAGTGCTTACAAACAAAAGTCCTCTACCGGCAGCTGTTGTGACTGGGCTGCAATGCACTTGCACTGGCGGCACAGGCCGCTGCTGCTGCTTCTCAACCGGACGAACCGGGCAAGTCCGACTGAACTGCCCGAATCACTAGAACTCCACTGACCGCTGGCACTCCTGGCTTTGTGTCTGCTTGCCGAACCACCCCTGGTATGCCTTGTTTCCTCGGAAACTCAGGCTGGAATTGAGGTCCAGCTACAACGCGCTCATCCTCCTCCTGCTGAGGCTGGAGCTGAGGCACAGCTACGCGCTCCTCCTCCTCCTCCTGCTGTACTGGGCAATCAGCCAAAAAAGACACAACAGCACTAAGTAAGTTAGACAGACTAACTGATTTACCAGCTGGAGTCCCTACATGTGAGGGACATCCGAAACCAGGCGAGATGGGTTGTTTTTGGTTGTGGTCTGCCTGCACCATCATATGACCAATCGAGGCGAACCGAACAAATGGCGTCTACAAGAGCAGGATCAGCCAACAAGCACAAAAGACATGATACCTGACCATTCCAGGCCCCTACTGTCTGTTGAGAGGGGCATCCATTCTGCGCCACTGTAGAAGCAACAATGCCATCTGACTGAGGTCCAGACACATCTTCGTTGGTGGAAGCACGATCCAAACACGCAGAACCAGCCTCCTCAGCCCTCAGAACAGAAGTGCCGGAAATGGTCCAGGCGTCAGCAAGACAAACACGGCTGCAGGACAATGTAATCTGAGACGCACAGGAATCGAGCGAGATCGCACAATGGCTAGCACGGGAGTGCGCCGTATCCTTGTCCGACTCCTCAGCTACCATTGCTGTAGCCACCAGACTCGTCAAGGCACGTTGCCACGGCTGCTTCCCCACTGCCCTTCACATGCACCACACAGCACTGAGCAGACTACGCCAAAGCTGCAGGATGTGCGTGGGGTTTACCTCAGTAAACAACACAATAATAAAGCCAAGTGCCTGGGCCCATAACCTGTTGCAGCGTGCGCACAGGCGGCCAGAGTAATGACGTACTGGTTTATGCCATAGCCAGTGCAAGAGAGTGATAAACTGGCAGTCTAGCTGGCCAGTGGCTCAACAGTCACAATAACCGAGTTACTAACAGCCACAATTTACATAAGACAGGTAGGTGCGGCATCATAAACTCAGCCTTACTACAATGTAGTATTGACACTATATACAGTGGAAGCTTAAGAGCCAATGTCTGACTCAGGCGACCCTTATGCCTTATCTACTGACACAAAAATAGGTCGACCTCTCCGATTTCGTTCAAAATTGGCACAAATGATGTACCTTGGGGGAAACTAACCTGCACCAACTATAAGCCCCCAACTCCCCCTAATATGCAAATTACATGGGGTCAAAGGTCAAAATTGGGGAACCTTTTTCAAACGCGCATAAAAAACGCAGCTCTTAACGTAGGCACTTCGTTCTTACTTTATTTTATAGAGTTTGACACTGGCTTCCAAACGAGCTATAGGAGGTTATTCTAGCTATTGCATATTAAAAGTTATGGTGGGATTTTTAAAAATTATGATGTCCCGATTTTCAGTTTTTTGGAAATTTTAACATGCATTTCGCGAGAAAGTCAGCTTACGGGGGGCAAGGGGGTTCATCTCACCGATCCGGATAAAATTTTATGAGCATAAACTAGACCACGAACGATGACCTTCGGCGCATACTAGAAGAAAAACACCCCCCTAGAACCGGAGCTACACCCCCTCAAAGTTGGCTCGCCGGCCGGTTTTTGGCCAATTTTTGGACCTCTAACGACCCAAATTCAAACGTGTGCTGTTTGCGCATTTCTAAACCGACAGCTTTCGCATGCGCACCAATCGATAGCTATTTCAAAATACTTTAAACCCCCCACTCAAATTTTTCCGTATCATGCCTGGTTAGCGAGATATTTTCCGAAATATACCAAAAATGGCAAAAATGCACCCTCCATTTTTTGCAAATATTTGCCCATAACTCCAGCCACGGAAGCTTGGGAAGGCTGGAACTTGCTTTAAAAGTTAGATCACACTTGCCCAAACATAATCCACACAAATTGGTCAAAATCCCTGGGGGGGAGCGGGGGGGTTTGGCCCCCTCAAAGGTCTCCGGAAAAAGTTTTTTTGCTCAAAATTAATTCTAAAGTAGTCTATCTGATGCAGTTTGAGGCGCTGATTTCAAATATAAAGTCCGTTTGGCTAGACTCGGCCTGGATCGGAAGATATTCAAGTCCAAATTTTCAAAAATCAATGCCCGCCTGGTGACCGTATCTTTTGATAGCAAACCTAAACCGAGCCACGGTACAGCTTTCTAGACCTATTTTGGCTTGCTGAGTTCAAAACTAACTTCATTTTTGCGCTACGACCTCTGGTTCGGAAGTTATGGCCATCTGAATATCAGTACTACAAAAAAAGTCCAATTTTGGCGGTGCACAAAAAATCATTTTTTTATCCAGGCCTAAAATTTTATTTCTGACCAGCTTACCGGATGTATTTTTTCCCACTGATTCCAAAAATGCCTTCAATTTTGCTCTAGGAGGTCTGCTTCTCGAGATATGGCCGTTCAAATTTTCGCGGCAAATCTGCACTTACAGCTCTCACTCAGCTTTGGCCTGATAAACCGACTGCGTCGATTTGAGTAGCTAATGTTCCTTCAGTTCAGTCCTACTAGATGTAGATTTACTTGACAAATCCAAAAACGGCTTCCTTTTTACAGTGTGATGTCTACTTCAAGAGATATGACTGTTTGAACTTTCGCGGCAAATTTGTACCTAAATCGGCTATGATCTGCTAGCGGACTGTCTCCATTAGTATCGCATGTGGTCTTTGTAAAGTCGTTATGTTAGATAGATTTTCTTGCTTTGTGTGATTTTCAGCTAGTTTTTGCTGTTCCACCTCATCTTGCAAAGCTAGACAATACAAAGTTTATTTCTGTGGGACCTGCTGAATCCGCCTCACGTATACAGTACATGTAGTTAGGGGGTTTTGGGGGTTTAGCTCCCAGGCCCAATTTTCGGGACCCCCAGACGGATTCTCAGGGGTTTCTGGAACCCTGAAACCCTATTTTTGGTTGAAAAGTACAAAAATTCAGGGCACCCAAATACAAACTGACGGCCAAGATCCAGGATAGGGTTTCAAGCTTGTTTTCAATCCCAAATTCACAAATTAGGGGTTTAGAAGGGCTAATTTCGGTTTCTAAAACCTGAATTAGGGTTTCTGAGGCATAGAATAGGTTTCCAGAACCCAACCGGTTTTTTAGCCCAAAAAAGTAACTGGAACCCACTTTTGGTCACCAAAAAAGGTCCCTGGAACCCCCTTTAGACATTGTGCTGAAACCCTATTTTGGACCTGAAAAAACCCCCCTCCAAAAACTCAGCTGCATATATGGCCCCAACCAACAGCTGTCCGAATCTATCGCATTTCTGGATTTACATGACCGTTGAACTGAAGCGTGCCAAATGCATCAGTGCTGCTTGTGGTAGCTCAAACTCTCAAAGGGTGTAGTGTTCAGAAGGGCAGTTTAGGGCTTCAAAAGCCCAAATTAGGGTTTCTGAACCCTATCTATTTAGGGGCTCAGAAAACCAAAACTAGAGGGTTTCAAAAACCCAAATTAGGGTTCCAGAACCCTATCTAGGGATTCAGGAACCCTAATCATGATTTTAGAAACCCAAAATTAGGGCTTTTCAAACCCTCAATAGGGTTTAGAAAGTCTAGAAACCCTGTTTAGCCCTTCTAAACCCTAATTTGGGATGGAAAACAATCTTGAAGCCTTATCTTGGTGGTGAGCCGGCACAGTTGTTGGTGTAGTGGTTTAGGCCGCAAAGCCACTGTGCGCGACATCGTGCTCATGCGCTCATCTTCCCGGCGCGGCAAGTTTCTTGCCGCAAAGAGTTGGTCGTTGACACAAAGCTCCACCCAGACCACGGAAAGCTGGTGACTGCAAGTATGTAAAATGGGAACCGACTGGATCTGCCGTTGCACCAAAGCCGCTTCAAAGCATATGCCACGTTGGAGGAGAAGATCAACGACGTCAGGAGTTGTCAATGGAAACCAACTAGGCCTGGTGGCCTCTCTCACACCGAGGGCGCACCAAGCCGACATTGGGAGGGAGCCGGCATCACCATAACGTCAAAGCGCCAAGCACTCTCTTAGTACCTACCACACAATAGCATGGCTAGAGTGGCTGGCAGTGATAGAAGGGAAACGTCCGAGATGACGAACCATGGGGGTGGCAAAATGGACCACACATACATGTAGCTGGGTTTTCGGCTGGGGGGGGTTTTTTCCAGATCCAAAATAGGGTTTCAGCACTATTTCCAAAGGGGGTTTCAGCGACCTTTTTTTGGTGTCCAAAAGTGGGTTTTAGCGACCTTTTTTGGGCTCAAAGCAGGGTTTTGAGGACTAAAAATCCGGTAAAAATCCTGTCAGAAGTGCAAAAATTCTCTATAAAACCCTATTTATTGGTTTAAAATGTGCAGAAAATCCTATTTTTTATTAAAAACGTGCAAAAAACATGTTTTTGCTTTAAAACATGCAAAAAAGCTCTATTTTACTCGACAGATGGAGCTAAAATGCGTATCTGGACCCTATTTAGAGATTTTGAAACAAAAATTAGGGCACTGAAACCCTGTTTAGGGTTTTGAGACCCAAATTAGGGCTCCGGACCTATTTAGGCTTTTGAAACCCAAATTAGGGTTCCGGAACCTACTTGGGCCTCAGAAACCCTGTTTAGTCTCTGTGAACCCAATTAGGTCGGACCTTTTGGGCCTCCAAACCCTGTTTAGTCTCTGTGAAACCCAATTAGGTTCCGTAACCTATTTAGGGTTTGAAACCCAAAGTAGGGTTCGGAACCCTATTTAGGGTTCAGACCCAATTGGGATATAGGTTTCAGAAACCCAAACTAGGTCGACCCTATAGGGTTCAGACAACAGGCGGACCTTAGACTAGGGACCTAGCTCGGTACCCAAAACGGGTTCGGACCGGGTGACCAATAGGGTCGGAGTTATGGTTGAACCTAACAGGGTTCGACCATAGGGCGATCATACGGTTATAGTGAAGAACGGTAGAGAATCGGGGGGGTCCGAATGGGGGGCACAACCCCCCCTACATGTATGGGACCACATAGGTCTGATGGTAGGGCCATAAGGCTCCCCACACATTGGATCATCGGACATCGAATCTTGGTCATGAGTTTGTATTTGTACTATACATTGTACTGGCGCCTGAATTGTTGTACCTTTCAACCAAAAATAAGGTTTCAGGGTTTCAGAAACCCCCAGAATCTGGCTGGGGGTCCCCTAAAATCGGGCCTGGGAGCTAAACCCCACAACTTTGTACTGTCTAGCTTTGCAAGACAAGGTGGAACAGCAAAAACTAGCTGAAAATCACACAAAGCAAGAAAATCTATCTAACATAACGACTTTACAAAGACCACATGCGGTACTAATGGAGACAGTCCGCTAGCAGGTCATAGCCGATTTAGGTACAAATTTGCCGCGAAAGTTCAAATGGTCATATCTCTTGAAGTAGACATCACACTGTAAAAAAGAAGCCGTTTTTGGATTTGTCAAGTAAATCTACATCTAGTAGGACAGGACCGAAGGAACATTAGCGGCTCAAATCGACGCAGTCGGTTTATCAGGCCAAAGCTGAGTGAGAGCTGTAAGTGCAGATTTGCCGCGAAAATTTGAACGGCCATATCTCGAGAAGCAGACCTCCTAGAGCAAAATTGAAGGCATTTTTGGAATCAGTGGGAAAAAATACATCCGGTAAGCTGCTCAGAAATAAAATTTTAGGCCTGGATAAAAAAAATGATTTTTTGTGCACCGCCAAAATTGGACATTTTTGTAGTACTGATATTCAGATGGCCATAACTTCCGAACCAGAGGTCGTAGCGCAAAAATGAAGTTAGTTTTGAATTCAGCAGGCCAAAATAGGTCTAGAAAGCTGCACCGTGGCTCGGTTTAGGTTTGCTATGAAAAGATACGGTACCAGGCGGGCATTGAGTTTTGAAAATTTGGACTTGAATATCTTCCGATCCAGGCTGAGTCTGGCCAAACGGACTTTATATTTGAAATCAGCGTCTCAAACTGCATCAGATAGACTACTTTAGAATTAATTTTGAGCAAAAAAACTTTTTCCGGAGACCTTTGAGGGGGCCAAACCCCCCCGCTCCCCCCCAGGGATTTTGACCAATTTGTGTGGACTATGTTTGGGCAAGTGTGGTCTAACTTTTAAAGCAAGTTCCAGCCTTCCCAAACTTCCATGGCTGGAGTTATGGGCAAATATTTGCAAAAAATGGAGGGTGCATTTTTGCGATTTTTGGTACATTTCGGAAAATATCTCGCTAACCAGGCACGATACGGAAAAATTTGAGTGGGGGATTTAAAGTATTTTGAAATAGCTATCGATTGGTGCGCATGCGAAAGCTGTCGGTTTTGACATGCGCAAACAGCACACGTTTGAATTTGGGTCGTTAGAGGTCCAAAAATTGGCCAAAAACCGGCTGGCGAGCCAACTTTGAGGGGGTGTAGCTCCGGTTCTAGGGGGGTGATTTTCTTCTAGTATGCGCCGAAGGTCATCGTTCGTGGTCTAGTTTATGCTCGTAAAATTTTAGCCGGATCGGTGAGATGTTAGGTGTGTGATATGATGTATTTGGATAAATGGTTCAGTTGAAGGTGGGGGGGTGCGCTTGCTTTGAGCAATAGATACATGTAAAAAATCTTTTTCTGCACCCCAGAAGAGTGCCTATTGTTTGATATGATGTATCACGATGAGACCGTTTCTTTAAGCTGTTTGGGGGAAACTAACCTGCACCAACTATGAGCCCCCAACTCCCCCTAATATGCAAATTGCAAGGGGTCAAAGATCAAAATTGGGGAACTTTTTTCAAACGCGCATAAAAAACGCAGCTCTTAACGTAGGCACTTCGTTCTTACTTTATTTTATAGAGTTTGACACTGGCTTTCAAACGAGCTATAGAAGGTTCTTCTAGCTATTGCATATTAAAACTTATGGCGGGATTTTATAAAATTTTGATGTCCTGATTTTCAGTTTTTTGGAAATTTTAATATATTGAAGGTCCGGGCCACTAAATGTTTTTCTTGATTCGGATAGAGCATCGCAATAGCTTTATTTTGGTATATTAAACTATGAATTTGAGGTGTCCGGGCCTTTTCTCTATTCAGTTGAAGGTGGGGGTGCGCATGCTTTGAGCAACAGATACGTGTAAAAATGTTTTTCTGCATACCAGAAGAGTGCCTATTGTTTGATATGATGCAGCACGATGAGACCGTTTCTTTAAGCTGTTTTATGTTTGCTACTTAAAATCATTTCTCAACTTGTAGGCAATTTTCCTTCCAAATGTCTTCACACTTTGTTTACTCAGCTCAGTTTTATACTATATTCTAGAATGTTTTGGTGTCTCAGAGAAAACGCTTAATGGGCCTCTATATTGACGGGCTTGAGAAGCTGCACACTTCTGAAGCAATTGGTGAGTTGGCAGCTGATGTTAATGAAGAACTACAAAGCTGCATGGTCCGAAAAAGTTCTTGCCATCAATCAAAGTGAAATGGAACCATTAGAACAAGGGTGGGCTCTCCGCGAGCCTCCTGTGTTTGTCCGGTTTACAAAGAAACAGGTTGATTATTTGGAAGAAAAGTTTCAACAGGGTGAAAGAACAAAACAACAGGGTGCAGCTCAAGTTGCCAGTGACATGCGAAAACTGCAGCGAGGTATTTTCCCTAGTAAATTGGCTCAGCCAGGATAACAACAGCTGTTTTCCAGGTGGTGTTTCTTTTTTTGAAGTTAATGAGTATTTGACAGAACAACAAATTATGGCTTTCTTGTCAAGAATGACGCAGAAAGTAAAGAAAGGTACTGCTGCTGCTGTGGTAGAGGAGCCTTCAGAAAACCCTGATCAGCCCAGTGATACAGCAGAAAGTGTCTTTGTTCCCCGACATGAGTACCTGGACAACCCTGACATAGTGATTTCTGAGGATGATGCACTCGTTGCAAACCTCAATGAAATAACTGAGTGATTTCCCTTTGTGCCATTATGTAGATTCTCTGTTGTGCTTGCTTCAATTTTAGTTTATAGAATGCATACCTTAGAAGTTTACATTTCAATAGCATTTTGAACGCCGCTAGTGAATCAAACTAATGTAAAATTGCCTACAAGCTGTGAAATAGTAACAAACATAAAACAGCTTAAAGAAAAGGTCTCATAGTGCTACATCATGTCAAACAATCGGTACTCTCCTATGACGCACAATACCGTTGTTCAAAACATTTTTTACACATATCTGTTGCTCAAAGCATGCGCACCCCCACCTACAACTGAATAGAGAAAAGGCCCGGACACCTCAAATTCATAGTTTAATATACCAAAATAAAGCTATTGCGATGCCCTATCCGAATCAAGAAAAACATTTAGTGGCCCGGACCTTCAATATATTAAAATTTCCAAAAAACTGAAAATCAGGACATCAAAATTTTTAAAAATCCCGCCATAAGTTTTAATATGCAATAGCTAGAAGAACCTTCTATAGCTCGTTTGAAAGCCAGTGTCAAACTCTATAAAATAAAGTAAGAACGAAGTGCCTACGTTAAAAGCTGCGTTTTTTATGTGC